>JAPEUT010000201.1:0-50787 GCA_027946375.1 Neodidymelliopsis sp. IMI 364377
GCCTGAGTGATGAACGTTTGGACTTTGATATCAAGAATGGTGAAGCCGAATTGAGTAAAAAACATAACTTTTGTTTAGATTACCACGTATTGTTGTTTTGAGTCTACTACACAAGAGCTTCATACTATCATGAAGACTTTGCCCATTTCCATGCCTCACACTCAAAGTTGGCATAGGTCCTGAACTCGTTGCTTAAGCCCTTTGCGTGCTTGATGTCGTAGTCCGTAGTCTTGACACCCACCTTTCCGTAAAGCTTCCCGGTGATGATGCTCTCCATACGCTCTCCCGTGCATGCAATAATGCGAACAGACTCGGGTGTCCAAGATTTGGCAAGCCACCGTACAGTCAATGTAGCTTCAGGAAGTCAGTAGAAGTACGCTATTTATCTTCGGTACTCATTTTTCTTACCTTTGGTTTGACAGTCATCGCTCAGGAAGGGTGGGTCGACTATGATGCGATCAAAAGTACCCTTGAGCTCAGAGGGCAGTTGTATCGCTTTCTCGAAGTCATAGTGAACAAATTCTTTGAACACACCAAATCGTTCATCAATCTCGAGCAACTTGATCTGTGGTCTGCACTTGTACTCCCCAGATGCCTACCTCATCGTCAGTCTTTTCAGATCAATATAAATTGATATCACGTACCAACAAGTTTTTCAACTGAATGAAAGCACTCGGCGCAGAAACTACTGCTATCCTCGTCTCGTCTGTCGCGCCATCCAGGAGTTGTCTTGCAAGGACCTCAGCAGTCTCATCGCTATACCAGAACTGACTCGCATTCCAGTCTTCAGTGAAAGCATCCATAGACAGTTTCCCCTCAAAGTCATCTTCAGCCTGCGACTTCAAGCTTTCGAATTGCTTCAGTCGTGCATCGCGCTCGCCGTAAAATTCTTTCAGCGCATCGAGAGCCCCGCCCGAGAGCTGTCTTCGCTGCTTAGCATTTTGGAATTTCTAATAAAGAGTAACGTACGGCATCTCATCGTCGGAGTCGTCAATCGGCATTTTGGAATTGCTAAGATGACTGTACGTGGTGTTCCTGAAAGGTGATAGTACATGTTCGTCATTTGTGGAAGAAGCACGCTAAGATAAGCGGCAGGCCTCGGTAACGATTGGGAGGTAAGTGACAGGATGAGGTGAACATGCTTCCACGATTTACTCACCTTGCTCGCTGCACGTCGCGCAGGCTCTACTCGAAGATGTCTGATCCATTGGTACCCCTCTTGGACGTTGAAAAGCTCAGTGATCGGGTCATTAGAGTGCTTGGAGGCAATCCATCCAAAGTAAGCGAGTCATATGCTTGAGGCTGTGGGTCGAAGCTCTGACATAGCATCCAGTTTACCTTGCAAGGTTCGCAACAGTTGGACATTTGATATGCAAACTACTAAAGTAACAATATAGGCACTAACACGTACGTTGTTGGTACCGGCGCAAAACGGTTGCTCATAGACACCGGTGAAGGCAAGGAAGCATGGATACAATCGTTGAAGTCAACGCTGCAAAAGCAGAACATCACAATTGAGAAAGCACTCTTGTCGCATTGGCACCCCGATCATATTCAGGGTGTACCTGACTTGCTCAACTATTCGCCAAACACCAAAGTATACAAGCACGACTCAGACGGTGATTGGCTCGACATAGCAGATGGCCAGCAATTCGAGACTGAGGGCGCAACGCTCCGAGCCTTCCATTGTCCAGGCCACACAACAGATCATATGGCCTTCATACTCGAAGAGGAAGACGCGATGTTCACAGCCGACAACGTGCTCGGCCAAGGGACTGCGGTCTTCGAAGATCTCGCGACCTACATGAAGAGTCTAGACAGCATGTCAAAGCAATTCAAGGGGCGCGCATACCCCGGTCACGGCCCAGTCATCGAGAACGGCCCAGCGAAGGTCAACGAATACATCAAGCATCGGAAACAGCGTGAGCAGCAAGTGCTCGATGTGCTTGCGCAGGACACAAAGGACGGGTGGACTTCAATGGCCATTGTCAAGGTAATTTACAAGGATTACCCAGAGAACCTTTGGGAGCCAGCAGAGAAGGGCGTGGTTCAGATTCTGAACAAGCTGAAGGGGGAAGGGAAAGTTGTTCATGATGAGAAGGAGGGGACCTGGTCGCTGAGTAAGAAATCAAGTCTGTAGACGACCAATGAAGCGAGATGGAGTACCGACGCCACCTGAACGCTGAGACCTCACGCCCCGCACTTAGCTTCAAGCTTCAGGTCCTGATATACTCCGTCAGCGTGCGCATTCAACCCTTTTCTGCCGTTGCTACAAGTATATAATCGACAGACTGCGATGAAATGCTTATCGATCATTGGGCAGAGTGCCAGAGTGGTTAATGGGTTAGACTTGAATCACCGATTTAAGTTATCTAATGGCTTCGGCCTCGCGAGTTCAAATCTCGTCTCTGTCGTAACTGACCCTGGATACCAATGTTTTTGTTTTTCCTTCTTGATTCTTTTTTTTTTTGGCACTCTTGAACTGTTGAGTTATCGAGAATGTGCGGGATTGAATGAAGTGATATTGTCAATGACTATGCCGCTCTTATTAGAGGTGTGGCACCAGCTGGCATTTGGGAGAGGTTGTCCAATGTGCTGTTCGAGGTACTTGCGTTTCTGCAGTTGCAGATCGAGAAATGAGTCTTTATCACTGTGGACATTCAACGTTACTATTTTGTACCTAGATATACGTAGTTTCCTACAACTTGGCCTTTACAGATCCAACACCAGCCTTGACCTGTACCTTGCCCGCGCCGTCGCTATCCACCATGACCACGACACCTTCCTGTGCAAGCTTGCCTGGCTGTAGAGTAACCTCCTGGCAGTCTTCGATCCCAACATCGTTTGCAAATTGTACAACAACAAAGTCTATCGGTCGATCCCCGATGACGATCATTGGCGCATGCCATGTCCCTGCTCCGTAGGTCACAGCTTGGGTGCCGGTAGCTACGAAAGCGCGAAGGTTTTTCAGATCCGGCAGACCAGGGCCTTTGGGTCGCGCGGAAGGATGCAGTTTGTCGAACTGCGAAGGTGGTGGAACAGCATCTGTGGAATAAGGTGCCGGTCGCGCTCTTGCGAAGATATCTCGGAAGCTCTTCTTTCTCTCCACTACAGGGGTAGGGTATGGTGGCGGGCGACCGATGTGTCGTTTCGAGGCGCTTGCTGGTAGTGTTGGCGCAACGATGACAAGGTATTGTGTGTGTTTGTCTTGCTGCGACAGGCCCATTGGGATGAACGTTTGTGTGGTGAAGGGATGTCGTTCTAGGATGGTCACGTCTAGTAATTGCCTCTCATGATTCCCGTTGCCATCCTCTTCTTCATCGAGGTCGAGGTCGCCCCACGAACTCGGCATGCTCTCACTCGGTTCGTTGCTTCGCAGGTTTCGTGGTGAGCACACGAACATGTTCATTACTGCTTTTGCAGGCTTCTTCGAGGGCGCCAGATTGTATAGATTCGACATATGGGTCACATCAAGATATTTGGTGGCCGAGCCCTGGTTGGCCTGGACATGTTTGGGCGGCGGTATGCGTTGCGGTATCGGTAGCTTGGAGCTTGGAGAGGTTGCGGGGTTCTCGATGACAGTACCGAATTGCGAGAAGGCAGTGGGCGTCAAAAGCTCCATTGGTATCCGTATAGACGGACATGGCATTGAGGTAGGCATGTTTGCCGTTTGACCAAGATTCACATGGATGGTGGAAAGAAATGGAGGAGCACGCGATGGGGCTGGGGAAGATGGAGCTCGGAAGCTTGCGATAGCATTGCGGCTGCAACCGACGCGCTAAGATAGCGATAGCGGGCTGGGTTTTTGAACATCCAGGCCAGCTATGTCATGGCGGTGACTGCAGGTGTATTGTGTATCCAAACGCTGGTGCTGGACTAAGCGTGTTCAATGTTTGGTTTGACAGCGCGTGACTAATGACTTCACATGAATGCGAGACGAGAGTACCGGTTCACGACGGGCCGACGCACTAGCGCGTTGCCGCGTGCCTTGTGTCGAAATGTTTCCCTTCACGTTATTAGGTGACTGTCACGAACATCTCCCAGACCTCCGTTGCGACGTCGACAATCCCCGCGCCCCCTTGCCGCTGCGTGGTCGTCTCCCCCAAGTCTGCTCCTTGGCTATACGAAGTAATCCATCAAATCGCCGAAATACGTCACTCGCGCACACGCGAACGTGTCTCAGTCTTACTTAGCCTTTCTCACCGCCAACGCAACCTCCCAGCTGCACAGCCAGACTCTCGACCACCAGCACCTTGCCCCTCCACCATCTCTGTATCATCTACTGTGACTTTGACTAGTCATGGCGGCTCCCACACAGTTGGCTTGTACGTTGCGAGCCCTGCCAGGATTCGACTCACGCTAATGCGCTTTGCCAGATCGCACCTCCAAGGGCATCGGGGTCTTCAACGCGGCTCCCGCATACGAGGCTCTTCCAGGCTTCACCCCGTACGTGGATCGAGTGAGCTTTTGTATGTCAATGTGCTAATTGATGCGACCAGGCCTGAGGGCAACCTTCGCTGCAAATGCTACTCGCCTGATAGCAAGTACTTCGCGTGGGCATCACCCGAACAGTAAGACACCCATTCGCTTCATCAATACGGCAAGCCTCGCTAACGGAATTGTGACAGGGTTTCGGTGATTGACGCCTCGAACGGCAACATTGTCTCGACGGTCCCCGCGCTCAACGTCTTCCAGCTTGGCTTCTCCCCTCTGGGAACCTATATTATTACATGGCAGCTTCCTTCAAAGGACGAGGAAGGCAACGCCAAGAAGAACCTCAAGGTCTGGAAGACTGTGCCAGACGAGTCTGAGGCCGCCGAGCGAACCGTCGTCGGCGAATACGTGCAGAAGTCCCAGACGGGCTGGAACTTGCAGTACTCTCCCGATGAGAAATTCTGTGCACGCTCGGTCACCAACGAAGTGCAATTCTTCCAATCTGATGATCTACGCAACCCCTGGAATAAGTTGCGCGTAGAGGGCGTTACTGACTTCGCCCTGTCGCCTGGAAAGAACCATTCAGTTGCAGTTTTCGTTCCCGAGCGCAAGGTACGTCGATATTCAGCAGATGGATGATACAAACTAACCTTCGAGACAGGGTATGCCCGCTGCAGTCAAAGTCTTCCAGGTGCCCCAATTCAACGCCCCTGTCTCGCAAAAGACTTTTTACAAGAGTGACAAAGTCCAACTGAAGTGGAACGATTTGGGCACCAGCGTTATCGTGCTGGCCCAGACTGATGTCGACAAGACCAACAAGAGCTACTACGGCGAGACCAACATGTACATTCTTAGCGCCAATGGCTCCTTCGATTCGCGCATTCAGCTTGACAAGGAGGGTCCTATCCATGACGTTTCTTGGTCGCCAAACTCCAAGGAGTTTGGAGTGGTATACGGCTACATGCCTGCGAAGACTACCATTTTCAACGCTCGTGCCATTCCTCAGCACAGCTTCGATCTGGGCCCGCGAAACACCATCAGCTTCTCGCCCCACGGTCGCTTTGTGTTTGTTGCTGGATTCGGCAACTTGGCTGGAGATATGGACATCTATGATCTGGAGAGGAACTACCACAAGGTCACTACCATCAAGGCCTCCAACTGCACCTACTGCGAGTGGAGCCCAGACGGCAGGCACATTCTTACCGCGACCACCGCCCCGCGCCTCCGTGTGGACAACGGCATCCGCATTTACCACGTCACCGGACCTCTTATGTATAACCAGGATATGATTGAGCTATATCACGTTACCTGGCGCCCTCAGTCGCCCCAGCAGCACCCATTGGACAATGTGCTGACTGCCCCTGCGCCCCACCCATCCGCGGCTGCATTCACCGCCACTCAGAAGACCCCATCCAAGCCTGCTGGTGCCTATCGCCCCCCTGGTGCGCGAGGAACCGCTACACCTCTCATGTTTAAGCGTGAAGATGAGGGTGGCGCAGCTTACACCAACACTGGAGTATCATCTACCAATGTTGGTTTCCAGAATGGCTTTGGAAGAGGCGGACGCCGTCAGGTCCCTGGTGCTGAGCCGACCGCAAACCTGCCGCCGGGTGCTGCGCCCGGAGGCGGTGTCAGCCTCTCTGGTACTGGAGAGGGCGAAGAGCTGTCCAAGGCAGCTCAGAAGAACAAGAAGAAGCGCGAGGCGAAGAAGGCTCGCGAGGCCGCCGACAAGGCCGCCGGTCTGACTGCCGATGCGCCCACCGGACCAGCTGGACGAAGCCCTGAACGTCATGATGGTCGCCAGCGTAGCCACAGCAAGAACGGAGGCTACGGAAGGAGTCCTAGCCAGCAGCGTGCGTACGGTAACAGCCCTGATCGTCGTGCTGGACCTGGCCAAGATCGTCAACAGCGACAGAACAATGGACAGCAACAGCAGCGTGGTCAGGATGCTCGCGCACCCCCTGCCGTCCAGACTCAAAACGCCCCCGCTCCCGATCTTACTGTCACCAGCCCTGGAGACGGTGGAAACCCTCAGGACAAGAAGATCCGTGGTCTTCTCAAAAAGGTCCGCGCTATCGATGAGCTAAAGATGAGACAAGCTGGTGGAGAGAAACTCGAGGACACACAGATCAAGAAGATTGGTACTGAAGAGTCCATTCGCAAGGAGCTCAGCGCGCTCGGGTTCCAGGGTTAGAACCTCATGTCGCCTCACTTCGATTGGGATACCATCCGCAGCATCTACATGAGATCAAGTGGATACTCAAGTTAAGCTTTGGGTGTACTGTGTTGCCTCATAGACGCATTATTCTCTTGCATCTGCCCAGGCGAGATGGGCTGCCACTTGCTGGCAACAGTCAACTCACCTTATGTTTTGATACCGTGAGCCGTGAATTGGATGCGAAGAGAGAGTAGATGGTAGACGGCATCGGCTACCAGTAAAAGCATAAAATCATTCTTCATTACAGCACCAATATAGCCCCTGTCCTCTTCACTCTCCATATGTGAATTTCTTCAGGTCTGCTGCTACATCTTTCACTGCGGCTACCGCCTCTTTGCTCCAAGCAGTCATTTGCAGCCACCCATGTGTCATGCCATCGTAATGCCTCCAAACAATCTCATTTCCTGCCTCCTTCGACTTGTGCGCATATTCCACACCCACATCTCTCAATGGGTCGAACCCAGACGTATACACACTGGCCCGCGATTGTCCCTTCAAGTACTCGACACTCTGCATGCCAGGTGAAATGTATTTGTGACTCGGAGGCGTACCCCGTGGTAAATAATGATCTGCGAATGAGAAGATACCGTTACATTCCAGGTAGTAGCCCGAATTGTTCTCGACAGCTGCGGGTGTGTCAAAAGGCAGGCGGGCTTCGGGATAGAGCAAGATTTGGGAATTCAAAGGCTTCTTCCCTTCGTCACGGCGACGGAGCGAGATTGCAGCTGTCATATTGCCGCCTGCTGAGTCGCCGCCGCCAGATACACGGTCGGGGTGTATACCACGCTCTTTTCCGCCTGAAGACTGGAGCCAGTCGATGACAGTGGAGTATTCATCCAACTGAGTTGGGAATTTGTGCTCGGGGGCTAGGCGGTAGTCGATGCCATAGACCTGTGATCCTTGGTTAGTATAGAGCACTGATGGTGTGCAACGACAGAGACGTAAACATACCTGTACACCGCTCTCCTCAGCCACCAATCTCAGCCCATTCTCGAACTCGTCGACACTACCAACTGTATAACCTCCGCCATGGAAATATACCAGTGCGCCGGCTTCGCCTTTCTTCCTCTTCTCCTCGCCGCTCTTGGGGTAAAAGACGCGCACTGGGATTGTTCCGTGTGGGCCTCGCACAGTTGTGAATTCTACTTCACCAATCGGGTTTTGCTTGTCTTTCGGGATGCTGTGAAAGCCGAAGATCTCCAAGTGCTTGCGTCGCTCGCTATGGAAGTCCTCGTCGCCGCCAAGCTGAAGCGAGGAATTATCTTTGAGGAACAGGGCGATTGAGGAGACGAGCTCGGTGCGTGTCCCTGTTGTGGGAATTTCGGATCCTTTATTGGTGTTTGACATTCTGTAAGTTTTGGAGTGGATTGGGATGGCCGACTGAGAGATTGACGTGGTAGACGTTGGAGAATTACAATGCTTCTCGATTCTACTTATGATAACATCAACGTCATGTTCGACAGTCTCCAAACACGAGGACTACTCAGATAATTCGAGTTGTCGAGTTGTGACGGCATCAACGGATAGGCTACGTTACTCGAACGTCAAGTTCCATTGTAAAGCCACTTTAGTATGCAGGGTCCCTCACGAGAACCAATAGCTGTGGCGTTTTGACTTCGGAAACATTCCGACCGACGATGGTGTTACTTTGAGATCAGAAGATGCACCGCTAGCCATGGGAATAGTTCCTGTCTTTGAGGCTCTGCTTCGACGCTTGAGCAGCGTCGTCAATCGAACTACTCAATCCTTCAACCACAGAAGACAATGTTCTGTGGCATTGCAATCGTTCATTGACAACTTACCACGCTCAAACTGATGTTTCAGGGCTTTTCTCGCCCATCTCAACATGTATTAGTGCTGATCCATTGTTGTTTTGTAGAAGTGTGCAGCAAGCTTCGTCGTGAAAGCGAAATCAACGGCGCAGTGTCCTGACACCACCTTGAGGCATTTAGAGTCAATGTAATATTCGATTTTTTTTTGGAGTTGTATCCTAAGCCTCGGTACCCGGACATTAGAAGCATCTATGCATTCAACAATCATTGCAGAAGGTGTCGCGCAATACGTAAGTCAGGGGAGAAGGCTTAGGAAGCTTGGCTGCCAGACTTCGGGAATATGTGACGTCATTGCACGTGGGGCAGCTACCACATGCAGGAGCCCGCGAACGTTTGCTCAGCATGCCTGTTCATCGACAACAAACAACGTTAATACCAAAACCACTCGATGCTGAGTGTGTCAGCCTTGTGATTCAAGGTTAGGACGTTGCATCTGGCGATCTTCTTCTCTTCGTATCAGAAATGACGCAAAATTGCACGAGGATATTCGATAGCAAACAGGTCTCGAACGTGGAGCCTCGGACATCACTTGCTGGATTTGATAACCCCTGCCATCTTGAGTCGTAGAGGCAAACAAGCAAACAAATCCCGCCAGTCGTAACGCATCAGATACCACAACGACTATCATGCGACGTATGACGCGTTGTTACATTCTTGCTCACGAGCCACTTCTCGTGGTCGCGACTGGATGATCTGCGTAGACGTCGTGGGCAGGTTGGTCAACGGCTATCGCAAGAAGAAAGTGTGGCTATGGCCATGACGTAGCTCAACCCTCGTGCCTGTCTCGAAGACATATATAGAGTCGCCTTTGGCGCAACTGAAGTCTCTCATCACCAACAAACTTTAACCTCAACCACTACTTCTACATTCAACCACCCAACTTCAAACCAACCTCCAAACAACAGCAAACATGTCCGAAGCACTCCGCAAAGATTTCCACACCAAGGCCGGCGAGAAGATGGCATGTTTACCGTTCCTACCTCTTGAAGCGCACTTAGCTAACACGACCAAGACTCCCGACTCCTCCAAGTCCACCCTCGACAAGACCAAGGAGTCTCTGACTGGCACTGGTGACAAGATCGCTCGTGAGAGTCAGCCTGGTGTGTTCCTCTCTTTCCCTCTTGACACATAGTATTGTACTGACATTGCTCAGACTCCGAGAAGACCACCACCCAGTCCCTTGGCGACAAGGTCGGTCGCACCAAGGACAACAACGTCCACGGCTCAACCCACGAATCTGTTGGCGACAAGGTCAAGGGCGCGCTTGGAATGGGCAAGCACTAGGTGCTTGTGCGTTCGGATGATGGAATGATACCCAACCCCTATGTACGAAAGTGTTATGATACCATGCCTGAAGGCTACGAATAAAGATTGATTTCTATCTTACACGATTGAACTGAAATGCGATTGAGACTTGCGAATTCGGTGGTTGAATGCACAATTCACTGCGTGCACTCTAACCTATTTCCTTCTGAACAACATCTAGCACTCCTAGAGAAGACCTTGCATTATTGGTATCTTTTAATGGCTCTCTTTGAAAACACTTTACATTAAGCACACGCCCTCACCCTCACCCCTGCAGAACCGACTGCTGTGTCAACCACTCTTCCAGCTTCTTCTTTGCGTCTTGATCCACAACGCAAAACTCGACCCGTCCCCTCTCGCTGGAGCCTTCTCTGACTACAGGCACCTCATCCAATCCAGCGACCTCTTTGACCTTCTCAGCAGAATCTAGAATCCCTCCGAGGCGGAAGAGCAACATCAAGTCGCCATCTGGAGCAGGGATGGCAGCGCTTTGTCCTCGAAAAACATCCTTCAGCTGAAGACTATGCTCATATGCCTCCCGGTCGTACCCAGCAGCTTCCTTCTCGGCCTTGATCAATTCCCAGTGATCGTCTGAAATGCGTTCCCTTGTGACTGATGTTATCAGATTTGTGAATGAACACGGATGCAGTGGTGAACGTTGAGGTAGAGGCAAGGTGCAGGCAGACTAAGCTTACCATCTCCGCGCTGATCACCAATGAGCTGCACAGCCTCTGTGTAGTTGTAGCCGAATAACTTTTTCCAGCGTTCGATGGTTTCGTCTGAAGGATATTCAGAGGCGAGCTGTGCGTCTGCGGCTCCTGCAGCCTGCGCCATCCGCTCGAGCTCATCCCAGCCAGCATCCATGTTCGTCCTTCTACAAGGTAGCAGAAGCAGGGAAAGAAGTATTGGTCAAGTCAAATAACACAAAATGGATGTCCAATTTATGCGATCATTGCCTTCAGTCAATGAGTCAATGTTTTGACGAGTCTGAGGAGCTAGGGATGAACGTTCCATTAGCATTTATAGTAGTGAACCTTGAGCTCGGCCTATTTTGATCAAGTGTGAACCTCGAACTTGTCGACAAGACTCCTATGGGGGATGTTACCATCTTTGATATTCCCATTCCAAATCTCTGATGATTGCGGAAGAACGGCTGATGAGACTGTCTTACACGCTCACGTACCCCACCAACGCGGGGCTTTAAGGGTCCGCGAAGCTGACTTGCGAGATACGAGACCCACCGCTATTGGGACCCCTTTCACCATACCACTAACACGCGCCTCACAAGTAAAGATACAGGTCTTCAACTGCGCAACTCACAGGGCTCCGCACCGAGACTCGATTGCCTATCACCGAATTTGGCGCAACCAGGCTGAGATATTGGTACCATATTTCCCCGCCGCGGTTTCTCTTCTCTCAGCCACTCTTCCCACCTCCAGTTCGAAAGCACGTCGCCCAGTCTCAAAGACACACGAACGATCATATCGGCGAAAATGGCCTCGAACGGGGCTTCTGGAGCACACACGCCTCAGTCGCAGGCGCAGGTGCAGCCATGCCGTTACAAGACAGGAAAGACTTTGGGCGCCGGTAGTTACTCGGTGGTCAAGGAGTGCGTGCACATCGACACAGGGAGATACTATGCTGCAAAGGTCATCAACAAGAGGCTTATGGCAGGACGAGAACATATGGTCAGAAACGAGATTGCGGTCCTGAAAAGAGTCTCGATGGGCCACAGGAACATCCTGACTCTTGTGGACTACTTCGAGACTATGAACAACTGTAGGCAATTGGCATATCGACAATGTGCACGACTGACCATGTTCAGTATACCTTGTGACCGATCTCGCACTTGGAGGCGAGCTCTTCGATCGTATCTGCAGGAAGGGCAACTACTACGAGTCCGACGCAGCGGACCTGATTCGAGCCACACTCTCCGCTGTTGCGTATCTTCACGACCACGGCATCGTACACCGAGATCTGAAGCCTGAGAACCTTCTCTTTCGAACGCCAGAAGACAACGCTGATTTGCTGATTGCCGACTTTGGCCTGTCGCGTATCATGGATGAGGAGCAATTCCACGTTCTTACCACCACCTGTGGAACTCCTGGATACATGGCACCTGAAATCTTCAGAAAGACCGGGCACGGAAAGCCTGTGTAAGTATTCCCTACGCCGGTATTGTGAAGTTACTGACTGTTCGTACAGCGACATCTGGGCCATTGGAGTCATCACCTATTTCCTTCTCTGTGGCTACACTCCTTTCGACCGTGACTCGAACCTCGAAGAGATGCAAGCTATCCTTGTCGCTGACTATTCCTTTACACCCCTCGAATACTGGCGTGGCGTCTCGCTTACCGCTCGCGAGTTCATCCGTCGCTGCTTGACCGTTGATCCAGCCGCGCGCATGACTTCGCACGAGGCTCTGTCGCATCCTTGGATCGCTGATCTCGGCGCAAAGCAGGCTGAAGGCGAAGAGGATTTGTTGCCGACCGTGAAGAAGAATTTCAATGCCAGGCGTACGCTTCACGCTGCTATCGATACAATTCGCGCGATCAACCAGCTGAGAGCTGGTGGTGCAGCCGGTATGATGGACGGTATCAAGGCGAGTGAGCCACGACGTGGAGCGCCCCCAGCGCCAAAATTCCCACAACCTGCGGAAGAGGGCTCTGATCCCATGGAAATTGATCATGTCGACAGCAGGGGCAACGGCCACGGCCAAACCGAGGCTATGATCAAAGAGCAAGAGCGCAGGATCCGAGAGACGCAGCAGGGCCTATGGAGTAAGCGTTGATGCTGATACATTGCACCTTGCACCTTCCACGCCCCTGGAGTTTTCTTTCTCAGAGTGGCAGGACACCTCTCAGAGGCGTGCCTGTCCTTTGTTTGCCGATCTGGGTATGAGCGCTGGCCGACGACCTTAGATGCGTTGTATAGGCATGTTGGTCTTCAATTATATACCACTGAACCCTTAGCAAGCCCGTCATTATCAACAATCACTTATTGTCGCCTTTACGATCATATTCACAGAACACAGAATCCGCTTTCACCTCATGTTTACAGCTCGTTACTGTTACACGTAAAGAAAGCAAGGTGAAAGCTTCTTCGTCAGTCCATCTCGACTACATGCTCCTGCACAATAGCAGCCCTCGGGTTGATTCCACCAACCGTCTACTTGGTCGGGGCCGATTCAAGCCGTATCACTCAGCTCCCAGACATCACATATTATTGTCGTAAACAGCTCTTTGTTGCGAACCACAGTCAATTCACTCATCGTTATTTATCCTCAACGCAAGTGTTCAGACCGGGGTTAGTTGCCGCTACCATTCACCTTTACCTGAAACAGAGACGCCGTCACACTATTGCAAAGGAGAAATCATCATGCTGCCTGAGCTCCGACCTTACTTATGCGAATCTCTCAAAAGCCTCTGTCCTAAGGTGGCACGAGAAACAGAAGCTCATCTCACCATCCCTCTGGGCATCGTACGAAGAACTCGCGAATCCTTCGAGAACCTCATTGCGACACATGTGTATGAAGCCGATAGGGTCTATGTGCATCGCGCTACTCAAAATATGGACGAGCTCATCCGCCAGAATCGTACATATGCCGAGCAACTGCGACTCGTAGAGAGTGCAACACTCTTCCACCTTTCCCCAGACCTCATTGATTTCGTACGAGATGATGACAATCTCTACCGTGCCGCTGTCCGGTGTCGATCGGCTACTAAGAGGACCATCGCCTCTCGACAGACCGATGTACTTACACAAGTTGCATACCGTATCACGAATCTACGAAATGTGTACTATATCAACATGATCAGGGAGACCCGGTCACCTCGCGAACATGCTCGTTTGGTGAGAGACCCGGATTTTAGTAAGGAGTTTGACGAGTGCGTTTCAGCACTCGGAGACGAGATTGTGTGCCAGCTCGCCCGTCTGGAATCATTGCTTCCGAATCCGATTAGGGATGTGGAGCTCGAGAACGTCGGCCCAGATCATCTTATCGAAGACTATGGATACGATAGCCTGTTATCGAAGGCGACGACGTTCCCGGACGATCACGATCAATCTCACCGCTGCTGCATCTGCCTTGAAGGCTACACCAACACACATGTGGCCTTCACCATCAGAAACTGCAAGCACATTGTTGGCAAGTCTTGTCTGTCACGATGGCTGAACAGTACAGACAAGAACGCTAATTTGTGTCCGCACTGTCGTGCTTCCTTGTGCGAGCGCCGACCTCGCCGGCCTGCAGAATCCACTCCTACCACTGTTGCTGAACAGCGCAATATTGATAGTCGATTGAGACGTGCGATGGCTCTTATGGTAGAGGCCGAGAGGCTGTTCGATGAGATCCATAAAACTAACGTAATTGTGGATGTGCTGAAGGAGACGATGGACAAACTGAACTTCAGGCTTTTTGAGAACGATATCGGCTTTTGCGTCGAGTATGAAGCTTCAACGTCATTTACTTGGCTTGTGAGGAGGGTCGATTGGCATAGCTAGCAGCATATGGATATCTGGGAGGAGGGAATAATTGAGCTTTCATTCTGAGATGGAGTTACAGTCGTTATTGTTTCCTTTGCGGCCCTTTGCACGTGGAGTTGGTCTTACGAACAGTTCTCTGTCGGAAATCCATGGCTATTTGGAGACTTGTTCATTTGTCCAGTTATTTGTCAGTGGTATCAACAAACAAGGAATAAATTGTTGTACTGTGATGTGAAATGCAAGTCCGATGCGGATCTGTAAATGATTGTGTCAAAGCTCTGGTCCGTCTGTCGAAGAATATCGACCAATCAGGGACCTGTAACTCTGTAAGAGATTTCTCACAAGTGGCAAGTGCACAAATGGACTATTAAACGTATAAATGGGTTGCGCGCTACTTCGAGACCGATAGTACATCGTCCGGGCCTGTCTCATCAAGTTTGACACATGTAAGTTGTAAGGTGTTGCCGCCAGGAGCTTCTCAAGGTAGGAAAGCTCAAGCTCAAGCTGTCCAAGCTCACCCCCTCTTTGGCCGCGTCACAGCTGGAATCTCGATCTGACTGGCTCGGAAACTGGCGTCTGGCATGCGTCGAGTAACCCCGCATTCTTATCTCCCCTCAACATGCTCCCATTGCGTCGAAACACGCGCAAATGTGTTAACCTACTGACGTGATTTATTAATGCCAAAATGCACACCTATTCTATCAAGCAACCACCATCTGCTCACGTGAGCAAGTCTTCGATGGGTATGCACCAACCGTTCCTCATTCCACATTCAAGTCTAACAACCAGACAGTCTAGTGGTCATGATTTCCGGTATGCACATCCAATATTCCACCTTCAATCGGTGTACCGTCCCTAACGGCTTACTCAGCTTGTCATTGTCTTCACGATAACGAGCGCGGGAGACCGTAAGTTCTACTTCTCCGACCTGCTTGTGTAGGTCAAGGTTTCTAACACCCAATAGGGGGTTCGATTCCCCGTCGGAGAGTCAACACGCGTTGTACGAAGTCTTTTTTTGCTGGAGGTAGGGAGCGAGATAAGGGTGGTAGGGCTGATCGGTATGTGAGGGGGTTGCACATGACGGTTGACATGATGTTTGCGGGGTATGTCCGTGCGCGGTGTACTCATCCTACCACGCTGGGAGCAGTGTTCACATCTGCAGTTCCTTCTTTTGATCCTGGAAAAACCACGATCGTTTGCAGAGCATCAGCTGGAATATTGATTGAGTTCTGATGTCGCCAGTCATGTTGGGGAATCACAGCGTCGCTAGCAGTGGCAGTGTTGCTTAGTCACGCCACGACTACGGCCTTCGCTCAACACTCTCATGAGATTCTCCCTCATCTGCTACATTTGGTCGTTCGCTCGGAATCTTCGATTGTCATTCGTTGACTTGGGATGATTGTTTGCGTGCAAACCTACCCTAGCACGAAACCACAAGATATATAGTCCAGATGCTGTGTCTGCTACAAGTTCGACTCGACCAAGTAACAGTGCATCCTCCATCGTCGACCGAATCCTTTAGAAGCCTCGCATGCGAAACTTGATCGCTAGACATGTAGATACTTTGACTCTTCGGTGTGCTGAGGTTGTTCGACTCAACGGTCAGCCCAACGACTGCTACAGCAATACACTTCATCTGCAGACCAAGCAGCTCAGAGCTTGCAAACATACCTGTGAGACCTACAACCTTAAGATAACTGGCAGCTGTTTGCAATATTAACATCGAGTACGAACACAACCACACGCGGCTGAAAGGCACATTCAAGAATGTCTTTGAGCTGCGTGGTTCTGTTCTTCTGCAGAATAAGCAAGGTACAAGATGGTCACGCGTCAAGACGTTCAACAGCGTACGATCAAAGTCAGTCACATCAAGCAAGGTATAGAGAACAATATGAGGAACCGGTGACCAAGTCACATTATATTACGATGCATCGAGAAGAGAGCTATCAACGTGCAAGTCACTTGTAGTTGTTCAACGATGATCGACACCCTACCAAAATCCACCAAACATAGGAGTCTTGTCATGAAATGTGAATCCACCAGTGTTACAGGCCATCCTCAAAAGACGGTGTGGAGGTCCTGAAGACACCAAGATTCATTTCGACATCGACTTCACCATGATGAGTTGTTAGTAACCAACTGACCATCTAGACAACGATAGCCATAGCTGCGTTGACAACAGCGCCAGCAACGATCAGCGAGCCCAGCCCAAGGTATGGGGTAGGAAGGACAGCCCCAGCAGTTGAGACGGTCTCGGGAGCGCTGGTTGATGCTGAAGGACTAGTAACGACAGCTGTGGAGGAAGTAGCCGTGGTCATGCCAGGAGCAGATGCAGTGGAAGACTGGGTACCAGAAGGTGGGGCAATGGGAGGTGATGGAGCCGCACCGGAGGAGGGGACAGCGGGTGGGACATCAGTCTCTGCTGGCGGAGCAGGAGGGATGACCGTGGCAGTGTCAGACGGAGGGCCGCTCAGAGGAGCAGTCGCCGTAGACTCGATCGAAGTGACTGGAGGAGCGGGTGGGGGCGGCGGAGCCTCGTAGGAAACTGCCGGCGGGGTGTGAATAGGCACACCAGGCGTGCCGCACACGATCTCGGTGACAGTCACGGTGACAGGGGCAACACAGGCGGCTACAGAGCACGTTAGCTTGGGTTACGCAAACTCATAGTGCGTACTTACTGTCGTGAGTACCATCGTGGGCGACAGCGATGCATGCGAGTGCAGCTGCGGCGATGAAGATCTTGAAGCCGAACATGTTGATAGCGGTAAAGCTTGTTGAATTGGTGATGTGTTATGGCTGGTAGTATGTTTGTTATTGCTGCAGCGTGGACGAATGCTTACGCGGTGGAATTGAAGGTGTGTCGTGGAAGAAGCTGGGAGACGCGGGGGGTGACAGCTTAATATGGGAGCAGGGCGCAGGCAGCGAGCTCCGTTTGCTGCAAATTTTTTCGGGAGCCGAGGTGACGCAGACACCTGGAAAGTGCTCGAAGCTGTAGGTGAAAGAGAAGCCGTTTAGAGCGCGGGAAGAAGGCGCGCCTGTGCTATGTTCTACCAACGCCCACACAAAGCGTCACTGCTGTGACGCAAATGCAGGCAGCCTAATTTGCTCCTCTAAGCAGTGGTTTTCGGTTCCAATGGCCATCCTGTGCAGACTGTGGTGTGTGTTCGGCTCCAGAAAGCTAAATACGCTGTAAGACAGGACCTTGCTGGGTGCTGAACAGTGAAGGTTCTGTCACGTGCAGATACTGCATTCGCTCCCGAGGACAGTTGCCAGGCAGGCTACGTCTCAACCACCGTCGATGTGCCTCAGTATAGTAACTGCCATCCTAAAGCATCAGTAGAGCTTACCAAACGTGTTTCCTGTATTCTTGCTTGTTTTGGTGAAGCAGCGCAGCTTCCTTCTCACCACCAACGCTACGACCTTGGCACGCCACTCGCCCTCCTCAAAACGTCACCCACCTCTTCCTTTGCTTCTCTTCTACACCGAAATCCTACACTCATTACCCACTCCAAGCAGTCAACATCCAGTTCGTCGCTGCTCAACTCGCCTACACTCCCTCATCCTCTCGCATCACCGCTGGCACTGCTTCACTATGAAGACTTTCCAGCTAGCTGCTCTCTTCGGAGGCGTTGCATCCGCCGTTCAGCCTCTCGTCGGTCGAGATGGTAAATGCTTCCTGGCTCCTGCATATCCTTTTTTGCTCTTCTGACGGCGTTTGCAGATGGCACTACTACTTCTGTAGTCTACACGACGTCAACATACACTGTCACTAAGTGTGCTGCGAGTGTTACCAACTGCCCTGTTGCTAGCGCCACGGAGGTGTTCACGTCGACTACTGTTATGAGCATAACGACCACAATCTGCCCTGTCACCTCGACTCCTGGTCTTCAGCCACCCGAGCCCGGATACGTGCCTTCGTCCGTCCTCAGCTCTGCCCTGTCGACGAACAGGCCAGACACGACAGGCACTCTATCTGACTCGGTTCCCACCTCTTATTCGCCAATTGTCTCTGCTTCATCTGGCGCCTACATGCCTCCTGTCCAGAGCTCGGCCTTGTCAACAGGTTCTTCGCGCTCTGTTGACTTCTCGATCAGCCTCGTTTCGCCCAGTCCTTCATTGCCGATCAAAGGTACCGATTCAGTCTCGAGTACGTTTCCATCGAGCGCCTCTGGATCTTCAGGTAATTACAGTCCTCCTGCTCAGAGCTCAGCACAAGCTACAGGCCCGTCAAATTCAAACTCGGTAATCATTCCACGACCCAGCCCTAGTGCCCCCGCCTCGATGCCTGGTACCCTTTCGGACTCTGTTCCCACCTCGTTCCCCTCTGGAGCACCATCCTCGAACGGTTACCTCCCTTTGAATCCGTCGACAACCGCAATTCCAGTGCCCACAACTAGTACCAACACTGACGCTGTGCCTACTTCTGGTGTCACTCCTTCAAGCGGTTACGGTCAGTCCCCAGTGTCAAGCAACACCGCGACTGACGCCATTCCCACCTCTGGATACTCAGTTTCTGGTGCTGTTCCCTCGGGCAGCGCCTACTCGCCTCCGGTGACGAGCAACAGCGCTACTGATGCGATTTCCTCCTCTAGGTATCCTGGATCTAGCATCGTTCTGAGCGGCTCAGACTCGCCATCGTCTCCGAGTTACACTGCCACTGGCGCTGTTCCTACATCTGGGTACCCTGCTTCGAGTGGTTATAGCGACGCCAGCTCTACAGGTCCTGTAGGCACGAATACTGACTCCATTCCTACTTCTTCTGGTGTTGGCTCTGTCAGACCATCCTCAAGCGGTTACACAGCTCCTGGATCGACCGCACTTCCAACTCAAGTGTATCCCTCTGGATCAGTCTCCTCTGGATCAGCCCCCTCTGGTTCTTTAAACACCATGTCTGATACGCTACCAGCCGTGACATCCGCCAGCTCAGGCTTGGTTTACCCAGGACCTCCGTTTCCGGCAAGCACGACCGTCGTCAATGGCACTACTAGGATTACGAGCCGTCTGACCTTGACCCCGACAAACTACATTACGCTGCCATTACCCACTAGCAGTCTCATCACGGATACCGCCACAGATGCTGACTCAACAAGTCAGGGTACAGGTCATGTTCCATCTGGATCTGGGTAAGTACCTATTGCCATGTCATTGTGATCTGCACTAATTTTCACAAAGTTACCCTTACCCGTCTGGCAGCGCCAATGGCACCGTCGTCGCGCCCACTCCTTCCTACATCGAGGTCCCTGTCAACATGGGTCAAATCGTCGCAGCTGGCCAAGGTCCCGTTGCAGCCATCGTCATCGCGTTGGTGTTTGCACTCTTCGCTTAGATACTGCGAAATGTGTTTGTGTCGTTTGCGCAGTCTGTCGTGGTCTTATGTGTGCAGCTCCCGCGGTCTCGCGTCAGGGTGCTGAGGCACTGTTCCATCTCTTATCAAACCGAGCATCGATCGCATATTCCGGCCATGCGCATACTTACACACTGCGTCATGGGTATGGGTGGTAACGGATGTTTTTAGGGCTGTAGGTTCTTTAGCTAGACAGGTTTCCGCTTCGATATGTTACCAGTTACGATGGCCGGCAACAGTTTAGTATGTTATATACCCTTCTCTACGGCCGAAGATGTCACACATAATGCACTGTGATGCAAAGATAACGCTCGACACATTATAGATAATAGTTCGCTTTCGTGTCGAGTGTTTTCATGGTCAGGTCGTTCAAGCTGACTCACCTGCATGAACCTAAGCCTAATGCGCAGCACTAGTAACACTTTTACACGCGTCGATCTGTAGATTCAAGAAGCGCTGTGGTGCCATTCGAACGAATACTGACTTCCGTGAACTTTTTGAAATTTACAGTTTCATGTTGCTTGAATCGGCCCTTTCCCCAGACAGTCCACCCCGAATATCGGCCTAACCGACTGTACCTGCATCCCACATCTCGAAATACAATCCTCGTGAAATCGTCCGAGTCAACAATTTTTCTATGGTCGCAATTCCCTCTACCATCGCCATCATAATATTCAAACCTTCAACATGGCGGCGAGCCCTTCCAAGTTGTCTTCACACCTTGACGCCCCAGTCATACTCGATGGTGCACTGGCAACCTACCTTGAGACCCTCGGCGCCGATATATCTGGTGCCCTCTGGTCTGCGGATATCCTTCTTAAAGAGCCTTCTCTGATTAAGCAAACACATCTGGACTACTACCGCGCGGGCGCTCAAGTCGCCATCACAGCGTCGTACCAAGCATCTCTTGCTGGACTTAGCAAACACCTCAACTTAAGTGAAGAGCAGGGCCAGGAAGTTGTCAGAAAGAGTGTGGAACTCGCACAGCAAGCTCGCGATGAGTGGGTCGAGGAGCAAATGAACTCCCTAAGCGAAGTGCAGAAGTTATGCATCATCTTTGACGGCTCGTCCGTCCCGCAATACCGCCAGTCGCTGCGTAATAGACTTTTTGTCGCAGGCAGTGTGGGTCCGTATGGTGCATTCCTCGCAGATGGGAGCGAGTACCGCGGTGACTACCAGTTGTCGAAAGAAGAGATGAAGGCCTTTCACCGCGGGAGGATCCAGGCACTGGTGGAGGCCGGTGTGGATGTATTGGCGTGCGAAACGATACCGAGTTTGAGCGAGACAGAAGCATTGCTTGAATTGCTGAGGGACGAGTTCTCTGACACGGAGGCTTGGTTTACGTTCACACTTAGAGCTAATGAGCATGTTATCAGCGATGGCACACCATTGACTTCGATTGCCACCCTATTCGACGAACACCCACAAGTCATCGCTGTGGGCTTCAACTGCGTACCGGATGATCTTCTGCTCGGAGCCTTGGAAAAGCTTAGGTCAGCGCAAGAAGGGAAGAGCTGGAAGATGATTGTGTACCCTAACTCGGGGGAGCAGTGGAATGCTGCGGCGAGAGAGTGGGAGGGGAAGAGATCAGAGGGAGGGCAGTTGGCGGAAAAGACAAAGCAATGGGCGGATGCGGGTGCGGTGCTAATCGGAGGGTGCTGTAGGACCACGCCGGCAGATATCACGGTCATGCGGGATGTGCTGCAGCCGAAGGTGGAGGACGAAGGTGTGCACGAATCGTATAACATGGGCTAAGAATACTGAATGAACTATATCCTGAGCTCATCGTCTCGGTTCGACGGACACGATCATCTATGCTGCTTTCTGGTATATTGTTACTCAGAAGCCAAATGTGCTATAGAATGACCGCCCGTTGTCTTGCCGTAAAGGACAGACCTGTCTTGTCTCTACAACGGCTTGGATTGGACAGTTCTCGTAATCGATGCGATGCGATTCTTCAATCTGGCAAATCCAAGAGCCTGTCTCGGTCTTCCAGTCTGACCATGTATGCAGATCGTTGACGGGTGGAATGGATTGTGTGGCCGTACCTTTTGATCTCCGTGGTTGGCAACCCTTGCTCCGCCTGGGAGGTGTCGATGCATGTATGGACTTTAGAATCCGTCCGGGGTTGACTTCACCCATCTACTACCATGTCCTCTCCATCTGTCTTCTGTCCACTCCTTGCCAACAGCTCATCCAGCACTGCCTTCACTCTATCCAGCGTATCATCCCCACCGACCTGGCCAGACGCAACCCTTGCGTTCAGCACACCAACGTCAAAGTCTCCATAACCGCCATTCTTTACACCAGCATCAGGGTCTCGTGATACTGGGGCCTGTGATTGTTGCGATTGTGCACCTCCAACGCCTGGTGATTCGCGCGGCAGAGCGTTGAACCTGGGCATATATGCAGGGATAACTTTGTAACGCTCTAGGTCGTTGATCTGGTCGATCAGAGCTGCTCGAAACTCTTGCATATATGCCTTGATTGCATTACTGAAGGCTAAAGTGTCGTTGTTGCGAGACTGGACTGAGTCTTCTCGTGCTTCAGATTGGATAGGGTTGTTGGTGAGCTGAGATAGGGCGGCGGCGATGAGGGCGAGGATGTCAGGTAAGTTGCTGTTGAGTTTGTTCAGAGCTTCAATGTGGGATGCTGCGATCTGGCGGTACGTTTGTTGCGATGCTGCTGGAGCTTGTTCGTCTTGAGGCTGTGTGGGAGCTGGTGTGTCGGTCTGCATAGCATCTTGGTCTTTGTTCTCAGTCGACATGGTGAAATCGCAGCTTCGCGACTAGCTTGCTGGGTTTCTTTGGTTCATGCGACAGGAATGAGAGCCGCATTTGAGTGAACGATGATGAAGCTCTGGTGAGCGCCCCACCTTGGCGGCACCAGCCACAGGGCCATCGCTACCAAATGTCTCCTCCGCTCACTCCGCAATGCGACAAGCCTCGGTGACGTTCCAACAACCGTTCTATCTCGATCGCGTGCCCTCTACGCGTCTTTCCCTGCGCCTTCAACCGCAAACACTCACTCGCGCATAACCATCGCACCTCCACATCGCATTGCGCTCACACATAACGCGCCTCGCTCCTTCCCAGCTTCGACACGGCGCAAGGCAGTGACACTACACGCTAGCATCCAAGAGAAGGAAATCATTCGACATGTCGGGCCCACCGGGGCCAGGTCCAGCGCGGGCGATGAGCGTGGGCACAAACGGCCCTCCCAGTGCTGGTCTTCCACCGCATAGCAATATGCCGCCGCAGCAGAACGCTGGGCCGCCGCCGCCTAGCACAACTGGGCCTCAATCGCAGCAGAACTTGAACCAAATAGTGAGTGGGATGTTTTCCTAACTCCGTTGTTGATACAATCTGTTTTGTTGGCTGCAAAGTGTGGCTGTTCCTAGCAAGCGCGCAGTGGTCTGGCGAGGGCATGAATTCCCCAATCTCTCCACCCTGATGGCTTCATGTAGCATCAGCTGAGTGGATTTCACTAGCTACTTTCTGATACACTGTGTTGGTTGTTCGTACTCGCTCACTTCTCGAAAGGTCTTAGAATACCTCTCCAAAAAGGGTTATGTACGCACCGAAGCGATGCTCCGTAAGGAGTCCGAACCACAAGCAAATGGGCAGCCTCTCGTCAGCGGCAGCGCAGAAACAGGCGGTGCGAAATACACAAAATCGTTCGAGCTGTTGCGGAAATACACAGAAGATAACCTGGACTTGTACCGACCAGAGTTGCGAAAACTATTGTGGCCAGTCTTTGTGTACTCGTTTATGGACCTGGTGCGCGATTACTTCACCAAAGACGCCGAAACGTTCTTTGCAACATACCAGAACCAGTTCGAGCGCGACCATGGAGACGAGGTCAAGACGCTTCGACAAGTGCGTCTGCCTTCTCACCTTACGGAAAGCAACATTGCAAAGCTGTACACCGAGAACAAGTACCGCCTCACGTTGACCACCATGCCATTTTACAACTTGATCCAGTTCTTAGAGTCCAAGATGTTCGAAGGGGGACAAGCGCTCATGGACATCATTCGAGAGCACTTGAACATCGTCACAGTAGATCGAACAGCTACAGCAGAGAAGAGTATAGCAGCAATCTTGGCCGGTGGACAAGGTGAAGATGAGCTACCGGCAGAGGATGAAGGAATTCCAGGTCACAACCCCGGACATCCGCTCACAAGTCGTCATGACCCGGAAGCTGACGCGGCACGTATCCGCCTCCAGCTTGGACCATACCCGCAAGATCAAGACCTACAAGATGACGTCCGGGCCACATTACAGGACGAAGACGCTAAGAACGGACCCAAACCAGGGCAACCATCCCTGGTGGACGAGTACGAACAGCGCATTAAGCGAGAGCCGACAGAAGATGGACCGTCGCGCGACACAGTACCATTACCGCCATCATTAGCACGCGATGTCTCTATGGAGGTAGCAAAGATCATGGAGTACCGCGATCGTTACAAGATGGAGGGTCGCACTGGCGGTGTTGGCCCTGCAGTCAGCGTTACCATGTACACTTTCCACAACACTTACGACAGCATCAATTGCATCGAATTCTCAGGCGACAACCAGCTCGTAGCAGCTGGTATGGCTGAGTCCTACATCCGTGTCTGGTCCATGGACGGTAGCCCTCTCACATCCTCGGTACCAGAGAACAATACACAGCCATCCTCGTCTCGCCGTCTGGTAGGACACGCTGGACCCGTTTACGCCGTCTCTTTCTCCCCTTCTACCGCGAACCGTATTGAGGGCGGTCCACCCACTGATACCCAATTTCTCCTCTCCTGCTCCGAGGACAAGACAATCCGTCTTTGGTCTCTCGACACATGGACCTGCCTGGTCGCTTACCGTGGTCATGATAACCCTGTTTGGGATCTTCAATGGGGTCCTTACGGTCACTACTTCCTCACGGGGTCCAATGATCGCACTGCGCGCCTCTGGTCCACCGATCACATCGAGCCGCTCCGCATCTACGTCGGCCACGACAATGATGTGGATTGTGTTGCGTTCCACCCCAACAATCTTTACGTCTTTACAGGGTCGTGTGATCGTACGGTTCGTATGTGGCACATCTCTGGCGGCAACTGTCTACGACTATTTACCGGGCACACTGGAAACGTCACAGCTATCGCCTGTTCGCCAGATGGCAAGACTCTTGCCTCTGCTGATGACGCTGGTAATATTGTGCTCTGGAATCTCGAGACGGGGCGCCGGAGAAAGCGAATGCGCGGTCACGGCAAAGGTGGGATCTGGAGTTTGTCCTGGAGTGTCGAGTCCAGTGTTCTCGTCTCCGCTGGCGCAGACAAGACTGTCCGAGTATGGGACGTCTTACAAGAGACCACTGAGAGTGGTGGCAAGGGTGCCGATAGTGCAGCCAAGACAGATGGCGCGCTTACGACTAAAGGTGCAAGTGGAACAACAGTTACGACGAAGAAGGCGGCTAAGGAGACGGGTGTGAGTGCCGATCAGATTAGCGCGTTTCCTACAAAGGATTCGCCAGTCTACACAGTCCAGTTCACGCGGATGAATCTAGTGCTTGCGGGTGGTGCATACCTACCGCAACGAGTTTAGGGGGCATCTCATCCATCACAGAGCGGGTTGGCACATCATGGCGTTTATGAGTGGATCATTTCTACCATGGAAGCTTCTTCTGGTAGAGCTTCATGAAGGCTCTCTGCACAGACTATTTCAGGATACGAAGAGTATAATCTCATACCAAAAAACGTAATGCCTATTCGCCTCTGCACGTTTCGTCCTACTAAATTGGACTGAGACGCAATGTTCCTGCAGTGATCATTCCTGCCGGTTTGAAAAGCACGTGAGATCGTGATTTCGCGTTCGGGTCTGTGCGTGGATGAGCTCTTCCTTCTTCGCGCCAACACTCCTCTGCCTATCTCCTAGGCTCAGTGTCTGGGATGTTGAAGCTTTTAGGGTCAAGTCCCCGAATCTGTTCCAGACACAATTGTACTTACTCCCTAGCCTCAAGCTTGTTTTCATAATACGTTCAATGTAGGGGATCAACTTCTAACGCCGTTCATCTTTCCGAGTCCACCCCTTGAGACTGTCAAGCGTCTCTTGTTTCCAAGTTCTTGGGCGATCATGAAGGCATTCGATCCCAAGAATGGCCAAGTGTATTCGGAAACAACGTCGAGTTGTGTGAAATCAATGCTACCAGCTTGGAAACGACGCACCACTGGCAGGCGAGTGAACCCAAACACATACAAGAGGAAGGGACAGGGCTGCAGTACTTTGAAGAGGATGGCTCTACGGTTGTGTTGCTGGAATATCGAGCTGTTCTTGCCAGAGGCGCTTCGATATCCAGGGTGGCATTATGCTGGCATGATATACCAACAACTTAAGGCTACGTCAGTTACAGGGCCCTCTAATTTATTTTCGCTGCAGCTAATTTTAGGGCAGTGATTCTCTGAGCTTTGCTGCGTGGACGCTATTCCATCAAGCTTACCCAGATCAGCCGGAAATCAGTCATCAGTTTCGCATAGGTCACGCCGATTCTACAACAGATTGGCCTTCCATTACCAAAAGCCTTAGTGGGCTTAGCAGCAGCGTAGTTACTCACTTCTGCGCACACAATATAAACCTGGACCGGTCGCAACTCTTATCACTTACCAACATCCCTGCCTTAGTGGCACTTGTTAATATCAACATGTCAGAACCACACTTAAGGCGCAACGGATTGAGCAGATCTGATTTCCGAGATTGGACTCGAGCGGTACACGAAAAGAGGGCGTTTAAGAAGCTGAAGCTACTCTTCATGTCTCTCATGTCTGACCACGGACCGACGGAGGCCGATATTACACGCAATCTCTCCGCGTTCCCCGCTTTAGTGCTTACGGGTGTAGGTCACACATGGAACTTTGTTTTTGATACGCAGAAAGATCACAGTGGGTGGGTCTATCCAGACCTGAGGGACGAAGACAAATACAAAAGAGCGATATGGGACTCACGATCTTCGATAGCCGAGAAAACCGAGCGTCTGTACAGATATGTGAAGGGAACCTCACAGCCCGACCAGTCACTTGACGGTCCGGTCACACTCTCGTTTACTTGTGCTGCTAGGGGACCAGATCCTCGTGATAGTATGACAATCTGGTTCATACGCGACCCAGCCTCGACGGACCTACAATCAAAGCGATCGCAGGGGGTCAAGGCTGTACGAGAGGGAAGCGGCCGGATAACTAAGAAACGCAAAGTTAGACAAGGGATGCAACAAGATGTCGGGACACTCCTAGGGACGTTTGGCTGTTGACTGGTCGTTTCCACAAATGCGCACACTTCTGGTTTACACGGAAGTTACTATCCACAAGATTCAGGGTTATAAATTCGATTATGAACCATATTGTAGCGCTCTTCCTCCTACATTCCTCACAAACTGTGTATCTTCTCAACACCTCTAGACATGAAGGTGTGATCTGTATACGCCTCTATCTGTCCATTCAAAGGAACGACGATAAGAAACCAATCATGCTCGCTCCACTCAGGGTATCGACGAGATAGCACCGCGTTCTCAGCCTCGGCACCAATTTGTCACATGCCACATGTGACATACGCTGCGCTCTTCCTTCTCTCGAATAGAGCGCTCGGCGCGGGCAGCGGCGTTTCGCATTATGCGGCTAGAAGCCGTGGACCTTGATGGTCTTGACATCAAGACCAAGGCCGTCCTTCTTGTTGGTTAAGAAATCCTGCACATCCTTGCGCTGGTCTCCCTGGAGCTGGATCACCTCTCCCATCTCGGTGTCGGCGACGACTGTGCCATTGCAGGCAAACTGTTTCTTGATCACTTTGAGGATCTTCTTCTGATCGAACTTCTTGGGCAGGCCTTGGACCGTGGTCAAGGTCTTGCGACCATTGCGCTCTGTGCAGGGTTGACGTCAGCCTCGTGATCAGACAATAGTGGAGGTATGAGAGGAAAGAGCGGCGGAGCGGCGCAGAAGCGCGACAGGAGAATCCAGCTGTGAGGAGGAGTGTACTTACGCTGGATACGAATGTGAATGTAGTTCTGCTGATTGCCAACCTTGACTTCTCCACCTGCGTCTTCGGCTTCCGCGAACGGATCGAAGGACTTGAGGTTTTGGATGTCTGTGGACATAAGACTGAACGAGGCGCGCTGCTGGTGCTGAGCCGGTGGTGTTGGGTTTCGAGGGTTGTGAAGAGTACGGAGTGGTTGAAGCGGCGGTGATAAGTGGGAGGGCAGTGGCGCGAAGTGGGCGACTCAGCCCAGTGCTAAAACCCCGCAGCCGCCAGCCCAGATGGCTTGGCGTTTCTAGGAGCGTCGACGAAGGCTGACTCCTCTTCTATCGCCTCTCATTACTACTCAAGACTCACAGTTTTTCATTATCGCTCCAAAGCGCGACAGCGATACTTCAAAGTGTGTGTTCTTGACGCTCGTTGAGGAGACTCTCTTTTGATGCTACAGCTGGTCGCGACGGCCGCCTGCTTTCACACTGTCGCTCTTGTTTACAATAAGACTTTCTAACCGAATACGTAACAGGAAGTGTCTATGAGTGTTCTACCCTTTGGTGGTTTGGGAGCTTCAGCACGAAGAGGATGACGGAGTTGCTGATTAACCCTTCGTCGTTCGCAGCCTGAGAAAGCCACGAGGCTGAGACGAGGCTGCGTATAGTCAGGAGAGTTATTGTTCGATTGCAGCATCTCATCTTAGGAAGGTATATTACTCGTACAAGCATAGACAGCATCTTGGTCTATTTCGGAGTGTGAGGGCCGACTAGCTTGGTGAGGTTTAGTCCAGTGATGTCGTTTCGTGTCAGTTTCGCGCTCAACACCACCTCCACCCATCACCATCTTGAAGGTGCCATCATGACAAGTACTGTCGGATCTCTCTAGTTTGTCTAACATGTGCTATGGTCTAGCTCTACACGGTTAAATTGCCGCAATCTGTCGACTTGAGCCTACAACATGTTTCTTCGAACCATCACAGGACTCGTAACAGACACACGACATGTTTCGTATCCCACCTTTAAGCCCTTAGCCGGCAGTCGTCGTTTCCAGCATGCCGCAGCCATGCTACATACTAAGTTTACCTTTCCTAGCTCGGCCCCTCCACCATGATACTCGCCGCTTTTCCTTCGTTGGCGAGCACATGGTCACAGCTACCGTTCCGAAAGCCGTAGCCTGCCTCCACTTACCTTTGCATCCCCTCTGCGTCTTCTCTCTCAGCTCTGCGAGCTTCTTCATGTCTCCTTCGTCTTCTTGATCCTTGTTCTGTGTACCTAATTCACTTTTACCAGCGCTGGATCGCTTCTTTAGTAATTCGCTAATCTGTTCTGGAAACTCCCAAGCCCAGCCCTGAATTCTCACAAAGGTACCAGTCAAGATGCTTCTGCCGACTCTCCTGCTGAGCGTCTACTGCGGCCTCACAGCTGCTGGAAATCCTCACCCATGGATGTACGGAGTGCCGGACTACCCAGATCTCGATATAAGCGAGGTCTTGACCCAGTCAGACGTAAAATCCGTCTCAAAAGCCGCAAGCAACTCCACCGCCTCCAGCCAAGAGCCCTGCGCCGCGATCAGCAGTATGATTGCTGCCGCACCACCCGGGGCTCGTAAAGTCGTTCCAGCAGAAATGGGCGTGAAGTGCCTGATGTCGGTCCCACTGGACAAGGAAGGAAATATTAAGCTTATCGACGACATGAAGCTGTTCGTCAAGTGGCAGTCCAACGTTGCATACCTCAAAAACCCTCCTGCGAACTATACCGAGAAGCCAGTAGATGTGATGGGCGAGCTGGATACAATGCAGAGAGGACTATCAAACGGTACCTTCAAAACCGAGTACGACTTCCAGATGGGAATGATGACTCTTTTCAATCGAGCATACGACAATCATTTCGCATACCAACCAGACATTCTTGCATCCGCAATGCAATTCCAGAGACCACCAGGAACAGAATTGGTTTCGGTTTCGTCGGATGGCAAAGCACTGCCAGAAGTTTTCACCTACCAGGATATCCGGAAAGCCAACAACGATTCCTCTTTCAAGCCTTCGCCAGTCAAGACGATCAATGGTATGAGTGCTATGGCTTACTTGCAGAATGCTTCTACGCAGTCGGACTTCCACGACGCCGATACCCGCTGGAACGCGCTGTTCCCCTCGCAGGCACTCATTGCGTCGGGTACTGTCTTCTTGGGCTCTTTCAGGACGGGCCAATATCAGGGGCCTAACACAACCATGGAATTTGCCAACGGAACCACGTACAACCAAATGAATCTTGCAGTCGTTTTTGGCAACTTCACTGGTGTCAACAGCGGACAGGCTTTCTTCAAGCAGTTCTGTACTGGTCCTAAGCCTGAAACCGAGATGGAGCAGCCAGCGACAACTACAGCTGCTAGTCGTACGAGCAGCACACCCACTGCCACTCCTACCCCATCGATGATCGGCTACCCCAAGGCTCAGATCCTCAACCCGAACCTTGCCATTGGAGGTTACTACATCAATGGTACAGGCTATAATGTAAGTCTGACTGTCATTACCACAGACCTCGCTGATCTCTCGTAGGATGTTGCAGTCCTTAGTCTGCCCTCGTACGAGTCACCTGATGTTCAAAGCTTCCAAAACGTGATGCGTGACTTTATTCGCATGTGCAAGACTCAAGGCAAAACAAAGATGATCTTCGACATGCGAGGAAATGGTGGAGGTCAGTATATTACCCTTGTATATGAGGGCTTCGAGCCGAACGCTGATGTTTCATCCAGGTAATGCCATCCTTGGCTACGATACTTTCAAACAAGTATATCCTCAGGCAGACCAAGAGCCTTTTGGCGGCACACGTTTCCGTGCTAATGATGCTATCAAGGCTGCTGGCCAACTGACGAGCGATTTCCTTGCCAACAAGACTTATGTGCAAAGCAACAAGACTGCCTTCGTCTCGGCTTTTGGACAAGGCGCAACCTCAGCTGATATCCTCGATATCACTGCTAACTTCAACTACCAGCACCAGCTCGATGTCAACAACAAGGCCATTGGCAGTTGGGACGCAGCCTTCGGGCCTCAACAAGCCAACGGTGACAGTTTCACAACAACGATACGTTATAACTTTAGCGATCCGATCAGCACCTCCTACACCGGTTTTTCGGTTATCGGCTTTGATGCGAACAAGAATGAGACCAGCACACCACAGCCGTTCCAAGCCCAAGACATGGTTATGGTGAGCCACTTCCGTCATTGGCATCTAGTTCATTGCTCACCACTCATAGTTACACGACGGCATGTGCTCATCAACATGTGCTATCGCTTCCGAGCTTCTCAAGAACCAAGGCGCAGTCCGTACCATCGCTGTTGGTGGGCGTCCTCAAGAGGGCCCCATGCAAGGTGTTGGTGGCACGAAAGGTGCCCAGGTCTTCTCCTGGGATGATATCCAGTTGCGCATGCAAGCCACCTACTTGTACGTCCTCCGTTCTTCTTCGTCCATCTATAGTCATTTGTCTGACATTGCACTAGCCTCGGCAGTCCAGAACAACAGGCCCAGTGGGATACTATGGATCTCGGCAAAACGGCTTTTGCTACACAGCTATTTAAGCGCTCCGCATACTCGGGTGGTAGGGTTGCGGGCGGTGTGAATCTCAAAGATAATCTGCGCCAGAACGATGCTTCAGGTACACCACTTGAGTTTATGTACGAGGCAGCAGATTGCCGTATGTGGTTCACTGCGCCGATGATCACAGATGTGACAGAGTTGTGGAAAGGTGTCGCCGACCGTATGTTCAAGAATGGAACAGATTCGTGCGTTAAGGGGAGCACGGGTAATCCGACGAGTGTCAGTGCTGGCGGGCAGAAGAGGGCGGGTGACGGGTCGATTGCAGAGGGTAAGGCTATCAACTCTACAGAAAGAAGTACTGCAAGTGGCAAGGCGGTGACGGTGATGGACCAAATGAGTGCAATGATGGGTGGTGCAGCTGGTCGAGCAATTGGTCGCTGGGGAAGCATTGTAGCAGCTGTGGTGGTGAGCATGCTGGTGTTGTAAGGTGAACAAGAACGCACCATGCTTGCAGCCATGAGAGGTTTGTCAGTATTTCAAGCAGCTCAAATATGCTCAAACAAGCTCGAAGATCTGGTGGACAGTACATATAGCGAGTTCTGTGATCCTGCACTCTTAGTCCACTTGCTCAGCACTTCACCTACCTATCAATCGACCTTATGGGCCCCTAAGCAGGTCTTTCCCATCGGTTGCTGGAACACACTCTCATGGCTACCAAATCGGCGAGTTGTCTCTGCCTTCTCGCCGAGATATCGAACGGATGCAGACATGTCTCATCACTCGTCTCCGTTGACATCAAGGTGTCTTGTTCAACGCCACGACGCTGTGACATACGTCCTGTACCAGAACACCGTGGAATCCTACTGTATCGATCGGCACGAAATCTCTGTCATCTCTCTTCGAAATGGGGTCGAAGCGCTGCATCGTCGTTTCACAGCCTCATACTTGGTCGACCATAGAATCTAGTGGTTCAGAAACGTGGCTCTGTCAGATCGTAACCGAGGTGCCACGACGTATTCAGGAGAACATAATCTCTATCGTGATCTCATGGCAGGTGTCGTGAGACCGGAGCGCGTGGTCTAGCCATGCAGGCGCCACTCATTTACTTTCTCTGCCGTCGGTAGAGGTGACCAGGGTGGCGGGCCGGGATGTGAACGGCGGATGTGCCCTGTGCACCACCAGGGGAACCAACAACCGCTACTAGGGTCCATGGGGCCATCACTCCTACCCTCCACACCATCGGTCCTCAACTTATCACCGGGGTTCTATAAACCCAAGCACTTGATCTTCGGACTTGCGAGCATGTATAACCGAGCCGGAGAAGCTATCGCTATCGCTAGAGATAGAGAGAGCCATCAGACTTGGCTGAAACATACACAATGCGGCTGCCAATTTCGTCTTCCCGCAGGGTTGCGGCATGACGGAAAAACTAGTCCACCATCCGCTGTCAAATCTCGTATTGCCCTATCGCTCCACCTTTCCTCAGCCGAGGAAAGTGTTTTTCGACGAAGAGATGCAAGCGCCAATGGAATTTCTGGTCGCCCTTACCGTCTGCGCCTCACCGTAACGTGAATCACGAAGGAGCAACGGCTCACGACCGGCCTGAATATTACCTGACTGCCAAATGTCTTGTCAGCAGTATGTCAAAAATTGCATAGAGGGCCGATTGTCTGAGTAGTAGGACTATGCAAAGTACCAGCGACAACCACACTGCATGACCACATGTAAGTGCATGAAGTCCTTCACCGCAAGGGTTCTGGACCTGGCCGGAGAACTACCCTGTTCCTGATCTCTTCCCGTATACTTCCTGAATCCTTCTGTTTCACATTTCTCGCGTGTTGACTCGCCATTCGACACTTTGGTCATCGAATGGATCGTAAACAGGGGCATGCATTCTAGGCTTGTTCTACACATTGCTCCTTCTAGCCTAGCTCGATGCACGTCAAGTCGACTCTGGACCGTACTCAACGGGCACTCGGACGTCTAACGGTGCTTCTAACCTGTTCCTGGCGCCGAACAACCACAAAATAGATTGATGCTCGCTTGCCCGACATGCCACGCTACTGATAATCTCTCGACTCAGGATACGCCACTGACGGGTACTCAGCAACCGAAATGGAGGATTCCCAGAGCCACATGCAGAACAGTATAAGAGCTATGAGCTGCTCACCTAGTAAGAGGCACGCTTGACGCTCACACTCATTTTACATCTACTCTTCCAGTCTATTGACTTCTTGAACTCCTCCTTTTCGTCATTCTTTTTGACCGTCACTCTTTACCAAGACACCTACACATAAACAACATGAAGTTCTCCGCCGTTCTCGCCGTCGCGGCTGCCAGCCAGCTTGCCACTGCTCACACCACTGTCTGGAACATCCTCGTCAACGGAAAGGATGCTGGTGTTGGTAACTCTGCCGGTGGATACATCGACTCTCCTCCCAACAACGACCCTGTCAAGGATGTCACCTCATCCGCTATGACCTGCAACGTTGCTGGCGTCAAGGCATCCAAGTCCATCACTGTCAAGGGTGGTGACAAGATCGCTTTCCAGTGGCACCACGACAACAACCAGCCCTCTGACGACATCATCGCCGAGTCTCACAAGGGTCCCATCATCGTCTACGCCTCGAAGGCTGGTTCTTCGTACTCGTGGACCAAGATCTGGGAGGACGGTTACTCTGGCGGCAAGTGGGCTGTTGAGAAGCTCCTCGCTGGTTCCTACACCGGTGTCAAGGGTCAGCACGACCTGACCCTGCCCCAGCTCGCACCTGGCGACTACATCCTGCGCCCTGAGATCAACGCTCTCCACGAGGGCAACCGCCAGGGTGGTGCTCAGTTCTACATGGAGTGCGTCCACATCAAGGTTGAGGGCTCCGGCACCGCCGTCCTGCCCGCTGGTGTCAGCTTCCCCGGTGCCTACAAGGCCACCGACGCTGGTGTGCTCTTCGACATCTACTCCGGCTTCAGCAGCTACCCCATCCCCGGCCCCAAGCTCTGGACCGCTGGCAGCTCCGGCGCCGCCCCTGCTGTCACCACCAAGCCTGCTGCTCCCGCTGCTACCACCAAGGCTGCCGCTAAGCCTACCACCGTTGCTGCCGCTAAGCCCACCACCACCAAGGCTGCTGCTGCCCCGGCCAAGACCACTCTTGCTACCGTTGCTAAGCCCGCTCCTACCAAGGCTGCTGGCTCCGGTGCTGCCGCCGCCCGCTGGGCTCAGTGCGGTGGTATCGGTTTCACTGGTGCCACTGCCTGTGTTTCCGGCACCACCTGCACCAAGCAGAACGACTACTACTCCCAGTGCCTTTAAGGGATTGCGCAACAGTCGCATCCTACATGCATGATTAGGCGTTTAAGGCCCTTCAAAACATAGTTGTTGGTGTCTCACATGGCTATATTTTGCCATCTTTCGATTCTAGTGTATATATCTAATGGCGAATGGACTTTGAGTTCTTGACCAACTTTTATCCGTGCCTGAGTCGTGTATGTGATGTCTTTGCTGGAAGGTGTAATCAGTTGAGGTTCGTGGCTAGCCTTGCTGACGAATGAGTTGTGATTGTCAGTCTTGTGGCCGACCGTTTCAATTGTTTAAGCCTGACGATTGGCCTCGACATTCGATGGAGATACGCTTCTTGTGTGCAATTTTATAGATACAGAACACACAATTTCATGCAACGGGGAAGACAGAGCATCTCACTAGAGCGTTCGCCAATTCTATAAAGGACGACAATTCATCTAGGCTCAAAGTTGGCTACAGGTCACACCATACACTTTGTACCCCCATCCAGGACTTCACTTCTTCCCCCGCCTCTCAATTTCCATGGCCGCAATAATTGCGCATCCAATCCCACTCCCATCCTCTGCACTCGTAATCTTGATCGGTCCCTCCTTGCCTCCCTGCACTACATCCTCTTCCCAGCCTAGAATTTCACCTAGTGCCTTAGCCCACCTTCTCTTGAACTTTGGGTGCTTGTTTGCTACACTTCCATCCGCCGCGACGTGACCTTCGGTGATGTTTTCCTTGGTGCAAATAGCAGCCACACCGCAAGCGCACAATCGCGCACCGCGCACGGCGATGAGTTCGGCGATTCGGCGGGAGAGCTCGATCTCAACATCCGACGGTTCGAGGTTGAGTGTGGTTTTGAAAAGCTCGCGCGATGCAGAGAAATTGTCGGATTCATCGTCTTCAACTTGGCTGAGGAAGCCTGTGTCGATGGAGTAGCTGTCTTTCAACTTGCTTGTGTCTTGGCCTTTGAACACCAGGCCGCGATTTGCTAGGTCCAGGACAATAAGTCTGTAGATTTCGCCCAGATACAGACCTGCTGATAGCTTCTCAAAAGCTTGTTCGCCTGGTCGTGGACTCGAAGCGTCGATTTGTTTGTCGTATTTCGTCCAGGGGAGGACGGCGTGCGCATTGTCGAAGGCACCATATTCGCAGTTTATTGCCATTTTGTCTTTGGTACTGTTCTTGCCGTTTTGACCTTCTGTGATGCGTCCATCCGCCGTTTTGAGTTTTCGGATATCGGACAGGCTGGCCATATATGCTGCATTGCAACCAGTCCCAAAGATGGCGCCAATTATGGTTTTGGGGTCGTTATATGCGGATGCGATCATGGTACCGACAGTATCGTTGATGACGCAGACAAGTTCGATGGGTAGATTTCGTTCTTCGATCTTCTCGCGAAGCTGTTGTGCAGCGTCATGGCCTTCTACACCGCTGATGTCGAAGCCTTTAGTCCAGGTCTTGAGGACGGCGTGGTCGATTCGCTCTTGTGCTGCTGGGTAGGAGAATGTGAAGCCTAGTGGCATGGGTTTGTCTTTGGTATATTTCTTGTCCAGTCCTTTGCTTTTTACGAAGTCTTCCAACTCTTCAGCGATAAAGTTCCACAAGCCATCTGCATCACCAGTTTTCAGTTCCTGGGGCAGTTTGTACTGCTTTTGATCAAGCTCGGTCTTCTCCTTTCCCTCCTTTTTATGCCCGTATAGTGTTATCTCACAGACTCTCAAATTGGTTCCACCCAGATCCAAGGTCAGGAAAGTGCCCTTTTCATTCCCTGTAGGCAGATTATGCACCCAGGTAAGGTACATGGCAATATTCTGGTCTTGCTCTGCCAAGCCCTCGTCAAGCTCCTCGCGGAAGCGTTTGACGATATCTTTCAATTTGTTACCCGAAATCCAAAACTCCTCGTCTAGACGGTCCAGCTCTTTCTCAAGCTCAGAAGGTAAGGTGTCCATCTTCTTGAGCTCTGACCGCTGGTGCCGTGAGCTGTACGATTCCTCGATTATGTGTTGTTGCGTTGAGGAGGTCATGTCGCAAGGTGAGTATCTCAAGTAAATGATGGTGTGATGTTAACGCTCGAACGCAGAATGATCTTATGTTTTCAAAGGTGTATCAAGAATATAGCTAGGGAATCGGTCGGGTTATGAAGCCATAACGCCCAGTCAACATAATGACATCACACCTTGGTGTCCTTGCCGTGGTCACTGCTGCATTTCCAAGCAGTGGATACACACTTACACTTCCAAGAAGATTTTAGATTTATTTTGCAGCAATGACGTCCGTCTGGAGGGAAGTCGCGAGACGTCGGTCCACGGATCGAAGAACGTTATGCGCTGATCAGTGGGGTGTGTGGCACTGTAGATAGGCTGCAAAACCACAGTCAGGATTTCCAGTCAGCCTTTGTAGAAAACTGGGCTACCTGGAAGACAAGCGAATTGGTTGTTTAATTGCGGCATATCTCGATGTGCGCACTGGTTGCCACGTTTGACCGACACGTATGCTTTTCTTGGGCGATGGAGGATGGAGACTGTATGCTTTGAGTACATGTAACCGCAGTGGAAACCATATAAGCCACTCCTGTGATATCAGGAGAACTCCTGTGCAATGCGTCCGGCTCCTGAATGATCTATACGACAAGACAAAGGAAACATTGGCTGTCGAAGCCCTAGATTTCGTTGCGTAGCTCCTGTTGGGTAGGTAGAGTACTGCCCAATGCTGCTGCGTATCCTCATGCAGCGTACTCCTGCTTCTCCTGCCTGCTCGCTTCTCGGTCCTTTTGCTGTGTAACCGCCATATGCAGCTTATCTGTTTCAGTCATTGTCGCGTGTCCTCCGGGGTGTTTGTGTTCCTGTGCAGCAGCCCTCTGGTTCAGCAGACTCAAGTACGTCTGCCAACCGATCGCGATCACACCTCCGAAGATGCTTCTGTATTGTATCGGGATATAAGTGAAACTAAACGCCGTTACGATGGGCCACAGCTTGCAGCTGTTAATCCAACTTGTAGGCACGGTATGCTTGATTCGTGCAACAATTTCGTCGAAGGAAGCGCCCGTGAGCAGCGTCTGCATGCCAAAGAAATACGAGTTGAAAATCGGCGTGAAGAGAATTTGATTGACAACAACCTGACAGGCTAATTAGCACCAAGATACCCTTGGTATGTATGAACAGGAAATAAACACACCTTTGTCGTCAATGACAGGATCTTGGAAGAGTAGTTGAAGTTGTTCCCCAACCACAAAAACCATTTGTAACTCGGTATACTGCTTATACCACCAATAATCAGCGCCCTCCCAGTTCGAGCCCAGTCGCGGTCTTCACTCCATTGCTGTACCCAGCCTCGTTCTTCTCGCTCGTCCTCGACAGTGGCGTCTTCTACTACTGGGGCAGCAATGCTCTGCGCAACCAGGTCACCAACAAAGTAGATAACAAGCGAGCTCATGAGCTGCGTAAAATATGGTCTGCGTTGCTGAACGCGTCCGTACGCACGGAACGGCTCGATGACAGGATCAAGCCACAGCCAGCTGGGTCCTGGGATTGTTGCCGCCTGTTCTGCCACTTTTTGGCTCACTGGGGATTTCGATGCGTTATGCCGGCGTATAACATGCGAGGGAGACGCTCGTTGGGCTACAAAATGCGAAAGTGTGGTATTTCCGGCGCTGGCGCTGGGGTTCCGAGAGTAAACGTTTGCGTTTGGTATTACGCGCCGTGAGCTCGGGCGAACCCAGGCGCAGGAAGTACGTATCATGGTGGACGATTTTGCAGTCTCATGAGTCCTGTCAAGAGGGAGGTTGTATAGAAAAGAACGACATAGTGGGCGCAGTGTTGAGGTGTGAAGTGCCGGGTCACTCGCCGTAGACTTCTGACTACCGTTCCGAGGCCGGTGCCGGAAACACGCGCCTTTGTTAGTAGAGTCCAGGGTCCAGACGAAGGCGCAATGACGCACGTGTTTTGCGTATCACTAGCACATGTCACACACGCACGTTTGAGTCCCGGTGATACCCCGTCAACTGTTCGATACAACACCAAGTCTCTGAATGGGGTTGAACAGATTCTACTCATGGTTGCTGGTATCAATGCTACTATGCTTGAGATATCCTTCTACTAACACCAAGCCAATGTCACCAACCTCAACCTCAACTCCGTATGTCTAAGCCTGTGCACAATGCAGAACACGCACCTGACCTGTCGGATGCGATAACCAGTCCTCAGAGTATATTCCTCGATCCACACAACGCTAGTCTCTCTCTTTTTGGCGGAGAGCCCGTGCGAGAGCAGCTTCGTTTCCTTGTTCGCACTCTCTCTACTATTATTACATCAATGCCAGGACGTCCTCGAATCCCATCACCTGTTCTGAGGCGATCCAGTTAGCTGAGTAGCAGAGGAACCGCCATGGGCCTGCCACAGGTGCAAAGACAGGCTCACGACTTTTCGACCCCCTCAATAACCTCTAAATTACCGAGCTCCACTTTCGGTGCATCTAGATCCATCATCTCGGTATCCTTGTGGTCCAAGGTAGCTGCAGTTCCTGCAACAGTAGCAGTATCAGTATCCGGTTGTCTACAAACTGCTTCAGTGAGGCTGTTGATAGCACCCTCTTTGACGAAAACAATGCCCGTGCTTCCAGCAGCCAAGGCACCTGGTCCAAGTTTGAAGATGTCTTCAGTTGTGTAGGGCTTCACAGTCTCATCGTTGTACTCTCGCCACATGTCGTTTTGAAAATCCTTGATGTAGATAAGGTAATGGCCCGATCCTGTGCCCCCACGATGAACGAAGATGGCGTGTAAGCGGTAGCCGTGATCATGATACTGCTTGAACACAGTATCGATATCTGATTCGAGTGTAGTCATGGAAGTGCTGATGTCTTCAAGCTCTGCTTGAAGTTGTCTCGCCCGCTCGTGCAAGCTCCCTGGAAGCTCTTCAGGCGGTGGTGTTGGCAAAGGATCGATCATTTGCTGCTCTATGCCTGCGAAGAAATTTTCAGTAAACATCGCAGTCTCCTCTACTGCATTGGAAAGATCCATGCCTTCCACTTCAGATGCTTGTAATTCCTTGCACCGCACTGCCAGGCGCTGGAGCTCTTGCTGCTTGGCCCATTGCGCCTTGCGTAACTGCAAGAGCTTATCGCCAGATAACGTTTGGGTCTCCTCGAGGTACCGGTCCAAGTAGAGAACGTCGTCCAAGCTGAGTTGAGCCGTATCACGGACCTGCTGCTTCTTCTCTTTATTGAATTGCAGCCTACGCACGTTGATGATCTGTATGGGAGCGGCTGCGCCGATGTATTCATACTTGCTATCGCCTCCCTCCAGCTCGCTGAGTCCGAAGTCGTCATCGAGTGCTGCGTAAAGATGGCGGTCGCGCCCTCCAGCTGATATCAAATGATGATTGCGAGGTTCGCTGGTCCTCTCGGCTTTATCCTTGGCGTTCCGAACGATTGTTACATTGCTGAAGAAGAGATTCTTGATGAGATCGTCCTGTTCGCCGTCTTGCAGAACACCATCACCCTTGATAGCGCACGATATTAGGTCCAAAATATTTCCCATCACCTCTGCGGCATCCTGTTGTCTGGCACTCTCACGGATGTGGTCCTCCGTCGTCTTTTCCGGTGCTTTATTTTGTAGTTGTGCCTGAGGCCGCGGAGGTATAGGCGGTGGCCGAGTGGGGGGCGATGGATGTCCATTCGCATCGATGTTTCCATCTACAGCCTGTGTGGAACTCTCGCTTTGCGCATCATCATTCTTGGTGTCTTCGGCGTCCATTTCAGAATCAACAGAAATGGTTGCCAGACTGTCTGTCTTGATCGGATCTGGTACAGACTTGTTGATTGGTTCAATGTTCTCCTTAACTTCATCTCCGGTCTCGGGTGTCTTCGCCTCGGTATCTGGACTGTCTGTCTTGCAAAGTGCTAAGATGGCGAGATATTGTGTAGGCAAAACGTTGTCGGTCGGCGCATGAATCATCCACTGAAACAAGCTCTGTAGCTCACGGACAAAGTTTTGAGCTGTTACCACTCGTTTTGGAGTGACGACTGTGCGGCCAACCTTTTTACCCTTGAGCGCCTCCGGTGAGGGATCTTGTACATAAGCATCGAAATTCAGAACCAGATCTCGTAGAGGTTTGATCGTGAACAGGAATTGAAGAACACTGTTGAGATAGCACGTGTTACCATTGTTGCGGCAGCCCACAGGCCACGTCTCCAAGGGAAAGTCGTTAACTCGTGACCCTGGCTCTTTTGGCTTCTCTTCTTGGTTGTTGTAGTTCTTGGCCTGGTCTTCCTCAATCAGCATATATGCCTTCTGTAGCTTTCCAATATCACTTGGTGGCGCAACAAGCATGGAGCTTTGCAAGACCGACAAATCGACGTTTTGCCGATCGGACATGGCTGAGATCTCAAACAGTGCGTATGCTTCGCTTAGATCCATCTCAGGTTCGGTCATGGTACCCTCATGCAAGAATTGCCGTAGTCTGTCGCTGTTGCGGTGTTCGGCTATTACAGACACTGCCTTTCGCGCGGATTCGGTGCACGCGGGATTGTCTTGCGTCTGCAACACATGAATTAGAAAGTTGGTGAGATGCGAAGAGTCAAAATCTAACCTTGATTGTAAACATTGTCCGAACAAAATCGTCAGGCTGGCCAGGGTCGAGGTCTAGCCATGACAAGGCTTCCTCGTATGTGTCGATTGTCTCAGAAGCTTCGCGCCGCATTGCCTCGCTTCCCCGTGCATCACCAATGATTCGAAGTCGTCTACGCATTTCAACACGATCTGCAGGGTTGACGTCAGGGAGGCGGGATCTGACTTGATTAATGATAAACTCGTCGCTGAGGGAGTTGCCATGTGCTGGTTCCATTCCGATATAGCGATAGGCAGCATCCAATTCGCGTCTGTTAGGTATTCCTTGAGAGGCGAGTGTAGCCACCTCCATCTGAAGTGCGTCGCTGTTACGGCCAACGGCAAGGTCCTGCAAGCACTCCAGGTAGTATGGAGCATTGTCTTTGTCGACGGTACTCTGTCGCCGAAACGCGAAATAGATTAGAGAATCAGAGAAGTCCCCTACCGCGCCAAGACTGGCGTAGTACGGATGGTCCTCCTCGAAACTTGTACCACGCGTTCGCCCAATCACACGCTCATAGTCGTGGCAAGCTAGAACTTTCTCGATGTCGCCTTGCGCAGGTACAGTATACAAGGGCTCATGTCTGACCTTGGGACGTTCATGCTCGGGCACGGCAAGGATGATGGTGTCCAGCTCGTAGCGAGCATCTTCGATTGTGGTGCGCAATGTTGATTGAAGAGGATGCTGTTGCTCCCCGGGCTTGGGCAAGTACCAGGCCTCGACCTTAGGCTCGTTCTCGTCCTCGCTAACCTCGACTGCGTGCTCAAAGCCCAGACGCTTCAATATCGAATCGCAATCTCTCCCGAAAGCCTTTACAAACTTTCGGTTCAGTAAGGGAACACGCGTCTTTCCCTGCACGGGATTGAGCGAGTCCTTCAAGAAGGTATCAAGATGGTCAGGCGCGTCCACGGTGCGAGCCATGGTCTCACCCTCTCGCTCTCCGACCAGCTCTTTTGATTTCTCGAATCTCCTCCTCAGCTGCGCTTTGTTCATCATCAACTCCTGGTCGTGGTCCGTGAAGCGCGGCTTCTTCAGATCGATGCGCACCGCAGTCGGGCACTGGGCCGCCGAGCAGCGGAAGCTGAACGTCTTGGAGACTTGTGGACCGTCGAGGCCATTGCTGTTTGTTCCATCGTTTGCTTCGTATACGAAATGGTGTAGTGGAGAGTCGTGGTTCTGTCTCCCACAGATTCCCTGCAAGAAGCCCTGGCCCTTGAAATCTACAATGACGTCGAAGTGCCAGCGACACTGCGTGCAGTAGGATGCGACTTTGTACACCGTAGAGGCATCGGGATCGTCGCCAGGGACAGGCAACTGACACTGCTCGTCTTTCCTCACGAGCGCGTGTCTGCAGTTTCCGCGAGGGACTGCGGGGATGCCATTCCTGCTGTCGTTATGCTCGGGTGGGGCACTGGTCAGGAGATTGCGGCCAGCTCGCTCTTCGCGACGCGGGTCGTATGTGAGGAGGTCCTGGAGGAGGCGTGGCGCTGTCTTGCCTGTGACCAAGTTCCGTGGTTAGCAGTGAAGACCACGGAGCGTGGGGGTGCTGTACCGGGCGCCATGGCTGCGACAGCTAGCAATGGGAGGAGGGCAGTCAAGTGGGAGTCGCCGATGCAGCGGCAAGGGCTACTTATAGTGGGATGGTCAAGATGTGGGCACGACGAGGGCGGTGAGGGGGAGGGAGAGGGAAAGGGCTGTCAAGTGGACAGCGTGTGACGGAAAGTGTCTAATCAGAGCAGGCGCATGGCATGGCAGGCGGCAGGCAGACAGGCAGGAAGCGTGGAGATGTAGTCAGTCTGGCTTGCTGTGGTGAGGTTGCGTTGCCAAAATACAGTCAAGATGCGCTGGAAAGCTCGACAAGCAGCACTGGTCACACGCTTTGGTGGTCAAACGGGCAAAGCACACAGCTTGTCAAGCTCAAGCTCTCCCACCTCGCGACATTCTAAGACAGGCATGACGGCGAACGATGCGGTGCCGACCACGCGCCACCAGTTGGGCCTAGCGCGCCAAGCCCAGGCCCGGAGCCAACTTCAACGACATGCATGCACGTCAATGTCGAGAGCTGTATAGACGAGGTACCCACAGCCATTACGCCCGCCATGGCCGCCCAACAGCCGACCTTCCACCAGCGGGACACGCTCGCCAACACGTCGGCCTCCGCCCTCCAGACCACCGCCGTCGGTGCCGTCCTCGCCGGTGTCCAGAACACCCTCCGCAAGCAGAATGTGGGAGCCATGGGCATCATCTCCCGCTCGGGAGGCGTGATTGCTCTCTTTGGTGCGCACACGCCCAATTGATCCTCAGTCGAGCTTTGCAGAGCTAATTGGGTCGCAGCCGCTTCGGGAGCCGCCTACCAATTCACACTCGACGCCAGCGCCAACCTACAACAAAAGGACGACTGCTGGAACGAGGCATACGCAGGTTTCGCAGCTGGTGCATGCACTGGCATTTACAGTACGAGCATTGAACTCGCCTGGCCTGGCACGACTGACAACATCTACAGAGCGAAGCTTGCCATTTATGCTTGGTGCCGGTGCCTGTTTCTCGGTCGCCATGACCGCCTTCCGCTACACCAGTGGTCTGCGCGGTGGTGCGTCTGGCGAGCTGGACGATGAGGAGATTGAGCGAAGGGAGGCCATGAAGAAGCTCCGCCGACGACCATTGTCAGAGACCCTTGAGCAGCTGGGTGAGGGTCGCGGTAAGCATGGTGTATCTCCACCTGAAAGGCTCGTTGCTGACAACACCAGGTATCTACGGCCCTGGATACGAGGAGAGGAGGCGACAGAGGATCATGGACAGGTACGGAATCGACGTAAAGGCAGAGCAGGCCTAGATGCAAGACGCAATTTCCTTGGAGTTTACAACAGATGCCGACATTCGGTCTCAAGAATTGAGCATTTCGCCACGCATGTACATACTACTTGTTCCACAGGCTCAAAAATGTCAAATCATTATCAAGTTCAGCAAACAGTTTGTCCGCAGTTCTGCATTGTGCATGTAGTCGTCAAGCCACGCCAGGTTTTCTGTTGGTCTTTGGCTGCTGGTCCATTGATAGAGACAGGAAACACAGTCATGACTCGTCTCAGCTTCACATGACTACGCTTTCCAACAGCTCGGCCAGAGGGAGTCTTTTGAACATAGGAAGCTCGTTTTGTAGGCACAGGCCTGACACCCGTTAACTTGATCATTCAACGAATTCCATTTTATTCCGGGAAATGGTGGTAACTCTCCATACAGACAGTTCAAGTTTACCAAGGGACAGCAGAAGTCACCTTAGCTGAGTAAGATGCGGTCATTGATTGGTTGGAACTCTATTAAGGTACCAGGGTAGCTATTTGACAAATGAGTAGCAGTCACACACGCTCTATCAGGATTAGCACAAGTTGTGGCCATGCAGCAAATGTACAGATGTTCGAAAAAGAATACGCTGGCAGCACGTGAGCTCGCATGTCAGGAACGCGACCGCGCTCAGATGCCAGTGACGCACTGCGGGGTAGCCACCACAGATCGAGCCGTCCACCTTGCATCATCCAGATCGGCTATGTACCGGTAAGTACATGTAAAGCGGTGCCTGGCGCGTGAGTCCTTCACTACCCTCTTACCTGAAGCGGATCGCCTCCAGACGATTGCCATGGCGCTCTGCATGATGATGCACTTGAAGTTGCCGTCTAGAGTAGTCGGTCGATACGCTCCGCGCCCACTTGTACCCCACCATTTGTGCTTTGACATCCGATATACATCGCGCGTAGCCAGAAACCACGAGCTTTGCGCTTTGGTCGTTTTCGATATTCACGGAAGTCACCACCAACACTACATTAGATCCAACTTGCGCAGTACCTTGTTGTGCCATCTTCCGTACTCATCATGCAGGCAGCAGCGCAGACACAAACTGAGGCCGACTCGAAAGATCGCTTCTTCGTATACTTTCGGCATGAAGTGACAGGTAGTCATGTTTTTCTGCGTAGAGTACACACAACTGACTCTACAAGCGCTCCAGGAGCAAATGGAGCGTCTGAACAGCGTTGCAACTCATGGCGGTGAACGCAACGATGCCGTAGACCACTGTCTCGCAGGCATAGACCGTCTCTCCCATGAAGTCAAAGACGCCTCGAGCTACATTCCAGCTTATGATCAACGAACGTACAGCGAGGTTCGAGCTTGCCATGTGTATCTCCAAAGATAAAAGAAACTGATCATTCCAGGCCATCAAAGCCCTCTCGGAGAAACTGCAGACTATCCGCCAGACTTTCAACCCGCCCAAGAAATTCGCCTTCAAAACCCGCAAGAATGCATCTGCCATATCTATATCTGACGCCGCCGAGCTCGCTGCCTCACAGCGTCTCCGCGCCCCAGTCATCTCGTCCGACACTTCCAACACCAACTCGTCTTTCGCGCCGACACCGCTCGACCGCCTATCTCCTGGGGAGCGAAGAGAACAGGAAGTAGCTCTCGGACTCCAAAACGGCGCCACCTCAGCACCAGACACCACCACTACCACCACAGCATCAAACGACGGCATCTCCAACACCGGCCCCGGCACCCGCCGCCCTTCCTTCTCTGGCAGTACCTCAATCACCATAACCAACCACGAATCCCTAACTATCATCCCATCGGCCTCGGCCTCCCACGCCACCACCTCCGGCACCCTCTCCAACCTAACATGCTGCGTCATCGACCTCTCGTCCCCAACCGCCGTGTCCCCCTTCTCAGCCTTGTATCTCAAGAACATCGCTTCCAGCACCATCACCACGGGCCAGGTGGCGGGCGCAACGCACATTACCGACGTACGGGAGAGTAAGCTGTATGTCTCGACGCGGCAGTTTCGGATGCATGGGGCGCGGAATGTGGATGTGTATTTGCATTGTGCGAGTCGGCCGATTATAGAGGACTGCGAGGGAGTGAGGTTTGCGCCGTTGCCGGGGGGATTGGTGAGTTAATCAATCTTAGTTTCCGATGCGTGGAAGTGTGGTGTGCTGACAGTTTCGTGTGCAGATTGCAGAGGAGATGAAGGGAATGAAGAATCAGTGGGACCAGATTGATGACTTCAAGTGGTTGAAGGCTGAGCAGTCGCCGAATTGGAGGATCTTGCCTGAGGCGGAGAGAGAGGTACCTGCTCCGTCGACATAAGGCCGTTGGACCGTACAAAGATACGTTGCTATGGTTTGGGGAGGTCTGCATAAGTATAGAGGACGGCAGTGTGCGATGAACAACAACACACATGGTAGTAAATTATAATACCATATCTCATCCTACCAATACTCTATGAAAATGCTGGACCCAGATCTGGGTAACTATGCAGTAAAGCCAACAAGACTTTTTCTTCTGATGAAGTTTGACGCAAAACGGAGTTCTCTTTGATTGTGTATCAGACAGCGCACTATCCTGCCTGCTTATACCGGTTCCGCAACTCATCAATCTCGCGCTGGAATTTTTCCATATCATCCAGAATGTTGTTCGAATCCTTCCTGCCCTCTCCTACACCTGCACCTGTACTTGCTGCCATCTTGTCTTCAGCTTCCTCCCGCGGCGAGTACAGCGCGTACTCGTTCCCAGACTTCTCTTCTGCAGGCGCATACTCATGCCGCAGTGAATGGTCACTAGCGCCGCTGGTTCGCCTGTTGTTGTCAAGGCTTGTACGACGCAAGTCCGTGCTCGTACGCCTAAACTCTGTGCTTGTTCGTCGGCTCTCTGTGGGTGACGTTGAGGGAAGGTATGGTCGTTGCTGGTCGAGACTCGAGCGGCCAGATCCAGGTCGTCGGCGAGGTGGCGGTGGAGGTGGGGGCATGACATTGCCTGCGCCCTCGCTGGATGCGATTCGGAGACTGCTGCGTTTCGATGCTGTTGATGATGTGCGGTTTATTGCTGGATCCGGCAAGGGCAGCTCGCCATCTAGTGTGCTTCTGCGCGAAGATGGTCCATGTGATGATGCTGTGGTTCGCACTGAGGTTGAACGTTGAGGAAGTTCTGTCGTTGATGAGTTGGCGCTCGACGCGCCAATGTCTGATAACCTCGCTCCACGTCTAGAGGGGGGTGGTGGAGGTGGAGACTTTAAGCTTGCCGTTGTAGTGATACTGCTTGCAACTTCACCTGGAGTAGGCACTACGCTAGCGGTCGGTACTTCGAGAGAGTTTTGCGACGACAGTGTCAGGGATGAGCTACTTCGCGATCGATTCTCGGCTGAAGATTGTCGCAATTGGCTCTGTCTGCGGGCTAAGGGAACAGGAGGAGGTGCTCTCTTTTGCTGCAGAGAGTTGGACCGACTCAACGACTCATCAAGTCTATCAGCCGACGGTGGTGTGCTGTCGTGTGTGTCCTCCTGAGCATCGTTGTGCAGCTGCGGTGTAGATAGTACGGGAGTCGGCGGGAGCGGCTTGTTCGCATCTGACGTGTTTCGAGACCTAGTGACGGGCGAGGGAGCGGCTTCGTTAGCTGTAAAACTCTCAAAAGACACTGTCTGCGGCTGTCGCGGGGATACGAGCTTGCCATGGCGATGGGCCGGCGCAGGCGGTGGCTTTCTCTTTGACCTTGTCCTTTGTGGTGCAAGGCCACCCCGCTCGTCTTCCTCGGAAGCTGCCATGTCGTATGAAGTCCTTGGAGAATCGAGCGGCGCCTCGTGGGCAGGTTCAAGCAAGGACTGCCGGGAAATCGACGATGCGTCTGTGCTGCTACCACTCTCAGCGATGCCTGTACTGGCAGCACTTGGTGCAGCAGGAGATTGAGAAGTAGTCTTGGCTTGTCGCGGGTACGGCTTGCCCGTCAAGAGCATGTTCTTGAAGCTCTCCACGTCGAGGGAAGCTCTGTTGTTGCCTAGGGTCGCTCCTTCCGCAGACGTCCGGTCTTCCCTACTGCCCCTCTGCTGCGGCTCGATCGAGGCGAGTGTCTTCGCGAACGGGTTTGCTGGAACTGCCGAGGGAGACAGGGCTGGGAAGCTCACGCCTGGGGTGGTGCTGGGGCTTGCCATGTGATCCGGTGCAGCCGTGTCGTAGCTCCTCCCCGGTTCGCGGGTGTAGGCGCCAGGAGAGCTGTTCGAGTAGCTCGCAGGCAGCGCAGGCAGCGCAGGCGGTGCAGGCGGTGGTGATGAGCCTGCATGTTGGCTTAGGGGCAGCTGTGGCGCAAAAGACGTGTGTGGAGAGTCATCTGGGCTGGAGATATCCGGTTGCGGTGGGATGGATATGGCCGTGGACTCTATACGAACATGCTTCTTTGTCCTGGGCGGCGGTGAGGCGACATGGGCGAGCACTGTATCACCATTACTCTTCTACTGCCAGGACACGCTGAAACGCAAAGCAACGGCCTACCATCGTCATCGCCCTCTCGGGTGCCGGCCTCAGGCCTGGAGGAAGTCCGCGCGACTGGCGACGAGGGAGCTGGATTGAGGGCAAGTGATGCGCGGAAGGGGTTCCCGGAAGACATGTTGGGAGTTATGGACAATGCATTGCTTTATGTACAGGGAGGGGCTCGTGAGGAGCGGTGTGTAGTGCTGAGCTTCAACGGTGCTGCAGCTGCTGATGCTCGGGCGGTCAGGATCATCGCCCGCCAACTGAACTGAACTACGAGTGGGTGGCCGCACGTCTGGAGGGACAGCGAAGACGACCCCACCATCTCACATCTCACATCTCACATCTCACATCTCACAGCCATCCTATCTTGGCTTGTGCACCTCAACATCACAAAGGTTTTGGGCAGCACTGTTGCTTGCAATACATGCAGATTTTGATTGGCCACTCTTGGCTTTGGTTCACGTTGCAACCGCTGGACACGTTCAATTCTGCACATCGCACGTCCAAGCACCGTTGTGTCGTAGGCCTCGTATACCTGCGTACACTTCGGCCCACGGCCAACCCCTGCCCCCGAGACGCCCGTCAGTCAATGTACACATGCCACCCAGCTTCACAACCGAAATACCTCCGCGCAAGCTTTCCACCACTCTCTGTTGGTTGACTGAATGCCGTTAGATGCTTCTCGACGGTTAGTCCGTACATGAAGTCGCTTCTCGTAGAGTCCAATAGTCTTCGCGCAAGCCCCTGCTTCCGGAACTGACTCGACACCCATATCCTCGAGATGCCGAGAAGAACTGCATCTGCAGTCGTACTGATGGAGATGGAGGAGCTCTGAGATTCGGACAATGGCTGGCTTGGTTGCTCAGACGTCTCGTCCTGCGCCAGCACAGTATGCGCTTCTTGTATCCTCTCCGCTAGACATGCTGCTACGCACTTCTGGTTCCGGATGTAGAGATACACCTTGAATCTGTAGCACTTGTCGGATTTCGCCGTTTCATCTTGACTTGTTTCTGCGCTTGATGACAACACAGTCTGACTCCAGAGCTCGTCATCTGTTATAGGCACCGCCGCCAGCTCGGTATTGACGACCTTCAGAACGTCGCTCGCCTTGTTGCGCAGTGCGAGACCGTCTCTGCGCCCAACAACAGCTATGAAGCCCCCTTCCCCTCCGCTCCAGACCTGCTTCAGTCGCAGCCGTTCGACCATGGCTTTTGTGCAGTCGACCCCTCCAAAGTTCATGGCATGGAATTTGCGATGTAAAACCACATCCTCGGCGTTCGAAGGTATGTATTCCATTCCGCAGGTCTTGCAGGCTTTGCGATGTTGTCCGACCAGATCCAGCTGCATCTGCACCATGCGCTTCTTCTTTGGTGGTGGATTTGGTGGACTTTGCGCATTGTTGCTTTTCTCGGACAGAACTTCAGGTGCTGAGACACTGTGCTTGAGCTTCCTTTTGAACAGAGAAAACACGGGTCGTCTTTTCGAGTCCGGTGGAGGGGAGCTTCTCAGCGCTGGTGAGGACGGTGGGGAGGACGGTGTTGGTGCATCTGAAAAGGTAGGCAGTGATGGTTGAGGGCTCGAGGTAAGAGGTGCACAATCTATGGGCGTGGGTGATAGAGATTCTACTGGCGATTTAGGTACAGGTATCGTTGAAACCGTAGGTTCGAAGTTCGCATCTTCGACGCGTCTGCGCTTGATAAGTGGTTCTTCGTCGTAGAGCGGTCGTTTTGACTGTCGCGAATAAGTTCTAACAGATTTTCTTGAACTGCATTAGCTGCAGCACTACCCCCAGAACTGAGAATACTTACTTTGTAAAAATAGTCGACATGGTTGCGTCGTATATCAGCAATGTACCAGACGTTACTATGCGCGCGAGACACGCGTGGTCGACGCGTCGCACTAGCAAGTCAAAGCACTTCTCCACAACCTACATTTCTTGGCTCCCAAACGTCATATACGCTTTGAGTGACATTCCATCTTTTGCACACACAAAAAAAAAGAGAACAATGTATCGTATGATGCGACATGCTTACACTCATCGACATGTGGAGCCTCGCATAGTCTGGCCAGTCATCACGCCAAGCAAATATGGAAGGCGGGTGTTTAGGCCCCTCCTTTACCAATGCTCACTGCGCCGCAGCCACCGTAGATACAGACACCAATACGATGACACAGTAGAGACATGACTCAAGACAGATACCCCAATATATAAATCTCCGTTCCTCACGGCAGACAACTTCCAGAGTTGATATTTACCCTTTCATTGCTATTCCCAGCAATTATCCACGTGCGTCAAGTGTCGAACAACACCCTTGAAAAAACCTCAACCACTCCAAACTCCCCACCGCTATCGTCAGGTCTCGCAACGATGGTTGCTCAACCGACCCCAGCTCATCCAGCAATAATGGAAGCGCAAGTCGAAGCGCAAGACTCAGCACAATCCTCGACACAACCCACATCCTCAACCCCCGTCGCACCACTATCCGCAG
>JAPEUT010000202.1:0-50698 GCA_027946375.1 Neodidymelliopsis sp. IMI 364377
GCCTCGGGGGCGAGGTGGGCCACGGGGAGCTCCTCGCTGCCTGTCTCGGTCTTCCTCGTCAGAGCGTGATGGGCGGTGGCCTGCGCGGGGGTCGGTGCCGCTGCGGTTGGGCATGGGCCGTGGTGGTGCGCGTCGTCGGTCGTCATCCTCGATGGTGAGGTTCTTCTGTACGAGACAGGGGTAGTTAGCAAACTGGCCCGCAAACAACAGGAAACGCTCCATGGCGAGTGCGAAGAGCGGCTGCGTCTGTGCAGGCAGCACACCGGCATTTGTTTGCATCACTGCGAGAGGCAGCCTGCCCGTGTGCAACGCGACCAAGGCGGGTAGCAGCCGTTGTCCGACAAAGGGCAACTGCAGGAGGAGAATACACGTACAAAGAGCTCTTCGGCGGCCGAGCCGTTGGTGTTGAAGGTCGCCTTCTTGGGCGAGGCCTTCATCGAGGCTGACATGTCGATGAGATCGGTCCGCTTGGCCTCCTTGTTGAACTCGGCTTCGAACGTCGACAGAAAGGGATTGCGCGACATGGGCCTGCTGGCGGAGCTGGAGCGGTCCGACTGGGCGGCGGGCGAGGGGAAGCCGGGCGAGGTGGCTCTGTTGCGGAAGGGGTTGTTGGAGGGCAGGTTGACAGAGAGGCCGGGCGAGGGACGTCGCTCTGCACGAGAGGTAGATAAGGTTAGCGACAGCGACGGCGACGTGGGCGCGATATCGTCACCGCGGTGCAGCGAAACAGGTGAAACGGGCGCTGATAGGGGGCCATACCTGGCATTGACGGTTCCGCGAGCATCTTGCTGCCGTTGCGCTGGAACCCTGCAATATGCTGCGACGGTGCCCAATCAAAGACGGGGGGACGGGCGACCGCAGGTGGACGGTGGGCGGTGACGCGCAAACACTGGCAAAGCCTGTTCCTGTGGAATGGCACGACTCGCAGGCGGCGTGAGGACTCGCAGGCAATGGACACAGGGGCGGCGGAGGGTTGGCGATAGCGATGTTGGCGTGTTTCGCGTGGGAAATGGGACAAATGGACGGCTGCTGTTCGCCGCCGAAGGATGGCAAGCGGGGCGTGGGTGAAATGGCCGTGTTTGAGCGCTGCTGTTAGTCCAGGTGTGTCGCGCACGGGATGCAGTGCAAGTGCAGGGCTGTCAGGAGGACGGTGAGCTGGTGACAGAGGAGCAATAGAGCAATAGAGCAACGAGCAACAAGCAATGAGCAACGAGCAATGAGCAACGAGCAGTAGAGCAACACTAGAGCAGAGGGCCGCCGCGCGATCTTAAGGGCTTGGGAAAGGGAGGGAAATGGGTGATCGAGACAAGCGTCGATGGGGCCGGGCAGCTAAGGTAGCGACGTGCTATTATGGTACATTGGTACCGGTAGCTTCACGCAGTCAGTCCCTGGCGAGCATGTGGCTACCTACCTACCTTACTACCTTTAGTACCTGCTAGGAGCACTTGGGCTGCTTCGAGGGCGTGCTGCACCGCTAGAGGCCCGCTGAGTCGAGCCGTGGTCACGAGCAGACGCGCTCGGCGCTGCTAAGAGGCCCAGTTCGACCACTTCGACGCCCCTTCCGCCAAACTGCAGGGCGCTGAGTCTGTAGTCTCGCACCTCTCGGTAGTCTCCTGCTTGCTTGAACACGAACACGAACACGTCCTGCGCTGCACTAGGCAACTGTCCTGACAGCACGGCAAGATACGCCCAATTTCACAGTCTCACCAACGCATTCACTCTCCAATCTCTGCGCACATCGCCCCCCCACCAGCAATCACCGCTGCTGCGCAACGCAGACCGCCGAATCGCTCAGGAGTCAGGCCCGCCCTCAACGGGCTAGCTGCCGGTCTTTCACCAACTGCGGGGAAGACCCTGAATCTCATTACCTACCAGCACCGCTACCGCTCTTCAAGAGCCTCAGTCGCCGATCCAAGCGAGCCCTGCCTGCACGCCGTGACTGTGTGCCTGAACTGAACAGCCTTCCTTCACCATGGCGGCCCCAGCCCCCCGCGACACCGCTGACGTCCCGCGCACCGGTGGTTACACGCGCTTCGAGCTCGAACTCGAGGTTCGTCCAGCCCTGCCGACGTCATGCACCCCTGACTGTGTTTCGACTGACCACCCCCTAGTTCGTGCAGTGTCTTGCGAATCCCGTCTATCTTAATTTTCTGGCCACGCAGAAAATGTACGAGAAGGCCGACTTTGTCGCCTACCTCGGCTACCTGCAGTACTTCCAGCGCCCCGAGTACGCAAAGTTCTTACAGTGAGTGCCCCGTGACTGCCTCAGCATCGCATCGCGAGACCACCGGCTGACTGAGCATCTCCCTGCAGCCACCCTGGCCCAACCCTCCGAGCGCTAGAGCTGCTGCAGCAGGAGCGTTTTCGGCGCGAGATACTAAACCCTGGACTTATGAACAGGCTCATTGTCGAGGGTCAGAAGAATGCAGTGCCAGGCCAGCAAAACTAACCATGAAGCACTAAGACTGCATTCTTCCAAGCCAACGTCTGAGGGCCAAGGCTTCAACCACCCCAGCCATCATGCATGAGGCATGCTTGGTCATGTTGCTGTGCTCACGCTCTGCATGGACGTTTGTACCAGCTGTGTCTGCATGACAGGTCTATCACCAGAAAGGCAGGTCTCCTGATTCGAGAATGGTGAAAATCGTCACGGAGACTCTGCCGCGGTGCTTATGCAGGCTATTCGTATACACAAAGCTCGGCAATGCGGCTAGGCTTTGCTTCGTGCTCAGTGCTTCCGAAGGGTTATCCGAATTCAACGGAAACGCACCCAAAAGAAAACCATCTGTGTGCGTGCGCCTGTCGATCAGGGTGTTACCGTAACAGCTGCGCCTTTACGTATCCGTCTTGCAAGAACCCTCTTAATGTCCTATATTATAGACAATAGCGACTATTGAATAACCGCAGTATCCACCCACTGACTGTGACGTCCTCTGTCAAGGACCTTTATGGACAATCAGTCAGGCATGTCCATGCGAGTTCTCTTTGCACGTGATGCGTGATGGCTGCCCCACACCGCGGTATTGCGGCGTAGTGTTGTAACATGACGAGCTCAAGCTACCATCAGGGTACTTGCTGCCCCTCACCACACAAACACCTCCTTGTGAGCGCTTCACGCCATGAGACCTGTCTCCGAGGCTGAGTGCGTAATCCAACACTCTCGTACCTGCATATCAACCTAATCTGCAGCAGGAAGTATTGGCGTCAGCTCGATGACTTTCACTCTCTTACCGATCTCAAGATCCATGTGTCTTCACACAAGGAGCCGCAGATAACCACGGGCTTGCGTTCTGTCTGCTGGAAAGTGCGACTGTGCTTCCGATCAAAGCCACTCCAACTTATCAGTACAATAGATTTTCCTCCTCTTCAAGACACTCGATCGTTCGTCATGGCCAAACCATCTCGCCGACTCGCGCAGAACCTACGATTCCCTGCGCACACACTACCTGCGCGCTATCGAACATCCTGATGAGGTCGAGTCATCGGTAGACCCGCTGAGCGACAATGACGAGGTACATACAACTCTCAACTCGGCTCCGCCTACCTGAGTATATCGAATGTTGACCTGTACTAAGCCTTAAAAGTCCCCGTGGTCAGCCCTTCGAGCCGACGAAGGCCTTCGCGCTGAAATCTTCCAAGACATTGAGCGATGCATGCCAGACAATGTCTATTTCCGCCAGCCTGCGACACAGAATATGATGCTGGACATATTGTTTGTATGGTGTAAGATGCACCCGACTATAGGTTACAGGCAGGGCATGCACGAGGTGCTCGCACCATTGCTTTGGGTGGTCGAAAGAGATGCAGTAGACAAGAGGACGGAGAGCTCTACAGACCAGAATCTTGCCGACATGCTCGACTTGACTTACATCGAGCACGACACGCACACCTTGTTCGCACTGATTATGCAAACCGCAAAATCCTTCTTTGTGCCAGCAGAACCTGGATCGACTACGAAAGAAACACCGATGCTTGCTCGAAGCGCGAGGATCTTCGAAACCTATCTACCAAAGGCCGATCCAGAGCTGCATGCCCATCTGACGAAGCTGGATATCGTTCCGCAGATTTTTCTCTTGTAAGCTCTTCATACTCAGCCTTCTACTAAACTAACACAATACAGACGATGGATACGCCTTCTATTTGGTCGAGAGTTCGATCTCGACTCCGTCTTTGACATGTGGGACGCTCTATTTGCTATCGACTCGTCATTAGAGTTAGTCGACATGATATCCGTAGCGATGCTTCTACGCATTCGTTGGGAGTTGATCGCTGCAGACACCAACGAAGCTTTTGCTTTGCTGCTGCGATATCCTGAACCAAGCGCGCCAGCTTATACCTTTATCAAAGACGCACTTTACCTGCGTGATCACCTTACCCCTCAGGGTGGCGCCGAGATCATCACACGATACGGCAAGCAAGCGCCGTCGCTTGAAGCTGAACCAGCTGCGAGTATTCGCGCTCCATCACCCGCGTTGTCGTTCGCATCAAGTCGGAACAGACAAAGGGTCGGCTCGCCCAAAAGCTTCTTAGGCCCGCAAGGAGCTGGACTTGAAGCAGTGCTTCAGGGCGCTGCGAAGAACGTCCTTGAAAGAGGTTCGCAGTGGGGCGTCGGAAAAGCACTTCGAGACGCAGTGGGTGAGGTGCGCAAGAACGTCGAAGCCTATCAAACCGGAGCAAGTTCTGGACAGACTACGCCAAGATCAGGAGGAAGAGAGTTTCGAACACCTGGATTATTGAACACTGCTGCAGCCAACCAGCTCCCCGGGCTAGATCGAACGTATTCTGCCAATGCAGTCAAGAAAATTGCAGAATTGGAGAGGAGGAACAAGAACCTCAGTAAGATGCTGGAGAGTGCTGTGGGTGAGCTATGGGAGCATCATCGAGAGCAGACTGAAAGCCAGAACCCGAAGGAGGATGAGAGTGTCAACAAAGGTGCATTAGAAGCGCTGAGCCTTGCTATCGCGAAGGTCCAGTTTGTTCAAGTCTACCTGGAGGACTCGACAATACCACTTCCAGTGGATGAATCGACCGACCAAGCAGCAACAGCGAATGCAGCCGCGAATCTGGCTCCTCCATCTCCTGTGCCACCAGAAGTCACCATGACTGCACCTCCGACAAACGAGCCGACCGAGTCACAACCAGCGTCAACAACTACAGAGACTGCACCTCCGAGCACAAAAGCATCCTCGTCACCTAGTCGCTCCTCATCCGCCAAACCTTCTGTTACCTCACGCCTCGCTCCACGTTCACGCCCTCAGTTGACTTCTTCGAATTTCTCATGGATGTTAGGGGAAGAGTCGGCGCCATCGAACTTTGCCTCAGGAGCAGCACATTCAACTTTTGCATCGGATGAGAAGCGACGCATGAAAGGAAAGGGCTTCCTGTTCGGCGACGAGGAAGAGGACGATGGTAGTACCAAAGAGAGCAAGGGCAAAAGGGGGAGTGTTAGCGGAAAGGGCGCGGCCAAGGGCACGAAGGCGAAGGGAAAGCATGTACCAGAAGCCGAAGTTGAAGAGGAGGTCATCGACTTGGAAGATGTTGGCAAGAGAGGCGTCGTCTAGACCCACAGCACGAGATGCGGTCCATGGCCCCCATTACGCCACCGCAACGTAAATGACAGTCTAGAGATCACATATGTCTAACGTCAAGTAACATCAGACTACAACACCAATACTTTACCACGCCTGCCGCCCTATGACCTACACGGAGGCTGCTCACTATGCACTCACGGCCTAATCCGGACAAGCTCCCGAAACCCTGCATACGGTCCCACGAAACTTGCTCATTAGTCCACACACCCGCAGCTTCAGGACCACGCCAAACAGCAGTCCATTCGCTTTCCGCCGTCTCAACAGCCGCAGAACGAGCAACCTTGCAGTGCTATACAGGCAAGAGCGGCTATCGGCGTGTTAGGTGCCGAGTGCGGTGACAAAGCGAGTAACTCGTGGGTCAGCCTGGTGATCAGCGCGCTATTGCTCGTGCTCGACAAGATAAAAGCCCCCGCACTGCCCCTCCACGGCTCTTCCCTTTCCTGCAAACGTACAACAAACCTCACTACAAGCTCCCACTTCCTATCTTTTTACCAATTAACCAATCCACCCACCCACACTACCAACATGCCTGGCTGCGGAACTGCTGGTTGCACTTGCGCCGACTGCGGATGCGCGCAGGGTGCCTGCAACTGCGGCAAATGTGCGTCTTGCCTTGTCTTGTCTTGTCCAAACGTGTCGACAACAGAGAACAATGTACCAACTAACGTGATGCAGAAACTCCCAATCTTACCTGTCAGCACCAACTACCAACGCCTTGCAACTCAAACACTCAACAAGGCTACCTACCTGACGGCACAAGGCCTCGGACAATTATGATTCGGATCAGATCCTATAGGATGGGATAAATAAACAATCAAACAATCGTTGCCAACATCATCATCATCTTTAAGCATGTGACAGACCAAACCTACGTCGTGAAACATTGCATTACTAACAGGTAGAGTCTGACTGACAACAGACGATTGACTACCGTCTCCCACTCATCAACTCCAACAGGCCCTTTGCAGCATTGCCCTGCACAGCACTGCTCTCTCTCCAACTCTGCTCCTTGAGCCTCTGCAACCGCTCATGCTTTGTCTCGCCTTCCCTCCCCCGCGACGGACTCTCCAGCTCCGTGGGACTCACGCTCTCCACGGGCGGACTAGACCCGACCTCGTATCCCTCCACCACTCTCGACTCGGCCCCTGTGCTGTGCTGCGGCGGCGCAAAGTGGACGGGCGCAGGTCCCAACGCGCCAATGGGCCTGAAGGGGTCGAGGTTCGCTTTTACGAAGACGGGGTGTCGTGACGGCGACGAGACGGTGATGTTCGGTACGCCCGCCTCGGGCGTGGCTAGGTAGTCTGCGCTCCTTGTCACGGGCATGGTGTAGTAGCCGGATGTGCGTAGCGCGTCGGGGGACGATGAGAGTTCCCAGTCTGAGAGCACGTCCGAGGTGCGCTTTGTCGCTTGGTTGGTGCGGACCTTGTATTTGGCGAAGTTGAGACGCGTGCGCAGGAGCTGGGCGCGCGAGCGAGGGGCGGCTGCTGCTGCGGAGACAGGAGTCTTGGGCGCAGGTTTGGGCGCGGGAATGGCGGTGCCGTGTTCGCTTTGTTGGGAGGCGCAGAAGCCGTAGTCGAGGAACTCGGAGAAGGACTTTTGGCTGTCTTGGATGGGTTCAGGCTCGGGCATGAGTTGGGGTGAGGGAGGGGAGGGCGTCGGTGTTGCGCGTTCAGTGGGGGATCCGGGGTCGGCGAGGCCTACGGGGTTGTTGGACTGGGCGAGGTTAGTCTTATGTCGACGCGTGAAGGGAGGGAAGGGAGACGTACTGTGTGACGCTGCACTGCAGCAGTGGTGAGCTGTGCTATCGCGTCTGTGGCCGGCGCATCGCGTTCAAAGGCAACCATCTTCGCAGCCGGAACCTTCTCCGCGTCGTCCACCTCAGCAATACTCCTCTTCCTTCCTTGGGGGAACGCGTCAATACTCGTGACGTTCTCCTTGTCGGCAAAGTCCCGTGAGACATGGGTGGTGGCTTGGAGTTGCTTCAGTGGGCTTCGCGCTCGACTGACTTCAGACGAGTCGACATGCTTGCTTCTCGACGGCGTGTTCATGGCTTTGGGCGTCAAGTCACCTAGGGCACGACGCGAGGGAGTTCCTGGGACGCTATGCTGCGTAGCCATTGTTGTATTAATTTGTTGTTGTTGTTTTTGTTGTGGTCACTGCGTGCTGTCTGAGGACGCGTGGGGAGTGTTGTAGTGAGCAATGACGCGCACCGCGAACAATGTTCCGGTGATTGAGTAAAGATGACTCTGAAAGTGGTTGTTCTACCCAAGTCTCTAGGTTCGGTAGAGGCAGAGACTGTCTGGAGGAAGAATGGAGGTCCAAATGTTGTGGTGTGGGAGTAGTCGCGCCTGGGGCTGGGGAGTATGGATGGTTGACCGCTGACGCGATTAGTACTCAGGCGCGTTCAGGGTCCCTAGTCGGACGCTGGCCCCACCTTGTCCTCACTCATCTCCCTATGGATACAACACCAAGGCTTTCCTACTCGTATTTCAAGGGCAGTGCTGTTAGTTGGAGGGCCTGCTTCATCCTTCATTGATTGCCGGTGCCCGTGTTGGAAACGATGCTCCAACATACACTTGTTGGCAATTTGCCCAACTGTTACGATGCACACGCCTTACACGGCTGTCAGGTCGCACCGTCGAGCAGCCGTTGATCCGCAATGTCAAAGCCTGTTCCTCGCACCCTGCTTCGGCCCCATCGAACGTCTCCTCAACAAATGATGATGCTTCGTCGAGATGTTCGTGCCGACTTCCAGGGATTGTGTTTGTTTACGTCACCCCCAAGATAAGTAGATTTTACATTCCAACCCACGCCCACGTTGTCTCTTCCTCGCGCCATTGCGATCGAAATCGAAGTCATCAATTTCCTGCCGAACTCCGCTGTGAGGGACACGGTAGCACACACGGCATCCCTTGACGGTACACCCGGGATCTACAGGATCGGGACTCGCTACTTGACCAAACATGAAAGGCTTCCTGCACAAGGCAAAGGCTGAGTGGAAGGACTTCTCGCAGCGTGACTCTCAACCTGGTAATCCAGGGCAAAGCCCACTTCAACCGCACCGGCAACATCACCCACCACACAATCAATCCGATCACAATCAATCCACAGAACAACACCATCACCCCATCGGTATCAATGAGCCCACAGCTCTCGACATACTGCGTTACCGCTACCACCACGGTACTAATCTTGGCTCTGTGTATGTTGTTGAGAGGTGGTTGCAGCCATCACGGTTTCCCGATGGCGCTGAAGGCTCAAGTGAGCTTGCCGCTGTAAAAGCATGGGTTGAGAGGGAAGGCATCAACGGCGCCAGACAGAAGTTCGAACAGCACTGGTCTAGCATCGTCACAGATGCGGCTTTAGGATGGCTAGTCAGAGAAGCAAGATGTACTACCATTCGTCTACCCATTGGCTACTACGATCTGCCTGGTCCTGACTTTACCCGGGGGACGCCTTTCGAGCCCTATGCTCAAGTGTACTGTGAAGCCTGGAACAGTATTCGTACCCTCATTGGTCGTTTGCGGGAGCGTTCAATTGGTGTTGTCCTTGATCTTCATGCTCTTCCAGGCGGTGCTAATGCACAGGAGCATTCTGGTACAAATAGCGGACGCGCCGAGTTCTGGCACTCCGATTTCAACCGTGCCTTGGGTATACGTTGTGCTCAGTTCATCGCTCACGAAGCCAGATCCGGACTCGACATAGCTGGCATCCAACTTGTCAACGAAGCTGAGTGGGAGTCGGAGCGCATGTACGAATGGTACGACGAAGCTGTCACTGCTGTATCAGCCATCGATTCGAGTATTCCCATCATCATCTCCGACGGTTGGAATCTCGACAAGGCTGTTGAATACTCGCTTCGTACGAATTCAGTCTACGTTCACCAACCAAAAACCCCGGTCGTTGTCGACACGCACTTCTACTGGGCGTTCACGGACGCCGATAAACAAAAGTCGCCTCAACAGATCATTAACGAGGTTGGCACCAAACTAGCCCAGCTTGATGGCAAAGAAGGCTCGGTGATCGACCGTGGCGCAGTACAGGCTATTGTTGGAGAATACTCATGCGTCCTTACTGAAGACTCTTGGGCGAAGAGCGATGGCGTACCCAAAGAAGAGCTTGTAAAGCAGTTTGGCGAAGCACAAAGCAGGCTCTACCAACAACGTGCTGGAGGAAGCTACTTCTGGACCTGGAAGATGGACTGGATGCCAGGCGGCGAATGGGGCTTCAAGGCCCAAACAGACGCAAGAAACATAGTGCCTCCTCAGCATGCACTTCTGGACCCGCACGAACGAGCTTCACGCTCCGAGAGGGCGAAATCGGAGCAAGACGGGCGCAAGCAGCAAGCGATCCAGCAGCACGTAGGCTATTGGAACCAGGCCGACCCCAACGGCACCTACGAACACGATAAATACGAGTACGGCTGGCATGTGGGCTATTCGGATGCACTTGCGTTCTTTGAAGGCCGAGGTACTCCTGGTGATAGGATTGGCATGTTGGAAATGTGGGTGCTCAAGCGGATCAGAGAGAGCGGATACAGGGGCGGCTTCACGTGGCTATTCGAGCAGGGGTTAAGAAAGGGTATCAGCGACTTCTACTGTGTAGTTGGTGTTTGAGACTGGACAATCTTGTAGCTCATGTTCATTGTTGCTTGAGTATATCTCCGAGACGACTGGATCAAATTCCTCCGCAGGAATGCTCCCAGCATGACCTCATCTCATACAACACTGCCCACCAGTGAACCCTCAAAAATCAACAATCGACGTTGCCATGACTTGATATAGGATTGCGATGACTTACCTATACGATTGAGGCTGCGCGCCGGTCCGTTACATACAACTCGTCCTACGCATCACAACAACTGGTTGCGATGGAAGTCACCCACCCACCATTGCCATTAACAATCAACGCTGAAAACAAACGTCAGTGTATCAAAATCAAAGCGCGTATCAAGGTCCATGGCGAAGCTTTGCCATCACAGCCTGTAGTCCAAACAGAACTACCATATCAAGCGTACTGCGAGACGATAGCGTCTTCAAGAACTCAGAGTCCGGACATCTTCTCGATTCCTCCCTCACGACAAACAGTTGTTCACTCGAATAAAGCTTTAGCCGTACCTACATATACCGCTCGAATCTCCCCTCGCAAAAGGGCTGCACAAGGCGCATTGGTCGTCCAGCCTCCAGTCGCCCGGCCAGAACGACACAATGTTTCTCCCACGTCACCCAAATCGGACGAAAGAACTAGCAAACAAGATAACGCGACCAACCAGGAATCTGCAAAGGTGGATACAACGTTGACAGGTCAATATCACAATGTATCACAATCTACAACACCACGCGGCAGCCACTTAGAAACGACCACAGAGCTTATGTCGCGTAACGAGAAACCATCACATTCACAATTGCAACAAGACAAACCTCTGCCAATTCCAATAGTTCAAGTCATCACAGCAAGGACACCTTTACGACAAAAAAGATATGGTAGAATGGATTACCACCCACTGCCGCCTTTGCCACCCAAACTGCTCGAACGTTTAGCAAATGATAAGCATGAAGTCAGGCCAACCACAGTAACCTTCAGTCGCGGAGAGATCAAGGGAATACATCCAGAAGCGGAAGAAAACGCAATCGCGCCACACCTGACATGCGTCGGCGCCTACATTCCGCCTCCATCACTGCCGGCCCACCACGATGCTCATAATTCTGCAACAACAGCAGGACACGAGCGCCCACAATCCAAAGCTTCAAGACGAACTGTCACCTTTGCCGATGATACTACCATTTCTTCTCGAAGCTCGTCGCCAGATCGCCACAGCCAGTATTTCACTCCTGACCTAAGACAGAGCAAGACCTTCTCGAATGATGTCCAGATATCATCTTCTCTACGACTCTACAGCTCGCACGACAGTCTCCTAGTTGGAATTAGCGACCAACTAGCCCCAAGGCGTACCATTCCCAAGGACCATAAGCACCAATACACCTTTGGTCAACGCCCTGAATCTAGATTGACTTCGACACCCGGGCCAGGTCTCGGCAAACCGAGCAATACACACTACAACCCTCGTTTGAGTACCTCAAAAGCCGAGTACCGAGGCTTAAAGACCCTTCCAATTCCCCTTCCAGCCTCACTACGCGTTACCGAGCCACAGACAGGCCCACGCCAACCACCATGGGGCTCGCTAGAGAATCTTGAGGAACGCAGGGACAAACGCTTGGATGCTAGGGAGCGCGATCAAGCTAGGAGGTTCAGAAGCGCAGTTACAAGCCAGTCTCGCTCGGAAGGGTCAACAGACAGCTTTGGGCAGGAGAAGATGAAGAAAGAGGTTGAGGAGTATAAAGAGCAGGTGATGAGTGTGTATCCTGATATGGCTTTTGATGGAAGCGCGGGCAAAGGGGGTCGGAGTTGTTGCTGTGTTGTAATGTAATAAGTTTGTTGAAATATAAGGGTCTGCGAGTGTGATTAGTACCAAAGATTGATTATAGTGTAAGTAAGCTGATATTAGGCCTACCACCTTCATTAGATAGTCTCGCCTGTTGTAGACTAGCGTCAATAAACAATGGCACAGTCACAAGGGAACGTCGACACGTACAACTACAACACACTGAATCCAGTCCTACACTACCTTTCAACTCCATCTCTCTCGATACTGGATCTAGTATGACTCCTAGAGTTCAAGAATGCAAACATGAAGTGTTGCAGCTTGAGCCTTCTCCCTTCGCAGAGCTAGCCGGCTACAATCAACCGTCTCTCCAAAAGCGCATCGCAGCGACCACCAGCTCCATCAAGATATCGAAAGCAGCTGTGAATCCGAAAGAGTCTATCTCGACCTTTCCAGCTCTCTTGGTGCTCCCATTCGACGACCTCAACTATGATCCTGACGCTGAGTGTCAGGACTTCAAGAGTTGGTTACAATTCAGAACGAGGAACAAGGTGACTAGACGAAGACAAACTATCTATGTCGCTCGAGTGCCGGAGATTACAGAATCTGTCGACTTCATGCGCGGGTGGACAGTGCCGAGTCTAGATCCCAGTGACCCTGGATATCAGCAGAGGAAAGCACCAAGTCCAAGCTGCGACGGCTTTGTCGACTACGTCAGCGCCTTCTACCATGGAATGACTGTCAAAGAACTGCCAGTAAAGCTCAGATGGACCTCATGGGGCGAAGGAGGTCGATCGAATCGCAAGCCTACCATTCCACAGTACGTTGCACTTCAACATGGGAATGATTCAACTCGCATCCGCACTCGCATCCCACCAGACAACGTTTTCCCCGCCCAACTAAACCTCAATGATATCCTCGACGGCGCCATCAGGACCCTTCCATCAGATGCGCATTCCCTGCTCCTCCTAATCGACCACGATATGTGGGAGGAGGACGACGATTTCTGCTGTGGCCGCGCGTACGGCGGGAGCAGAGTATGTGTTGTGCAGACAGCGCGGTACAACCCTGCGCTTGACTCGAAAGAAGACATCGATAGATCACACATGTGGCCGCTGAGCCACTGCAAAAAGTTTATTGACGAGCGCTGCCGTGCCGAGGACTTGGTGCCTCAGAAACCCACACAGCTCCAGCTCAACTCATCGAGATCAGGACCTATGCGGAAAGCGGTGGATGCTGCTGTTCATAAATTGAGTGAGCCGGAGATGGATAGGTATAGTACGGCACTTTGGTTCTCGCGCCTGGCTAGGACGGTGTCACATGAACTTGCGCATTGTTTCTCGTTCGCTCATTGTGTGTATTATGCGTGTAACAGTCAAGGTACGGCGGGTATGAAAGAGGATGTACGACAGCCGCCATACTTGTGTCTTGTTTGCGAGGCAAAAATAAGTCACGCTATCGCTGTTGAATTACTGAAGGGCAGTGAACAAGAGCGGACGGCGTGGATCAAAGAGCGATGTTTGAGATTACGAGAGTTCTGCGAAAAGCTAGAAGAGTCCGGCGATGGAACGTCGATGTGGAGTGGGTTGGATGCGTGGCTGCAAGAGAGGACGCTAGATCTATGAACATCTACTACACACTACCTCGACGTATAACCCCCGTCGACCACCAACGCGCTGCCAGTAACAAAACTGCTCCTCCCACCCGCCAGATACAACACCCCATCTGCAATTTCCCTCGGCATCCCCATCCTCTTCATGGGCACCGCACTCTCAACTCTCTCCTCCATCGCCTTCAACACCTCTGGATTCTTCGTCGTCATCGGCGTTTCCGTATATCCGGGACAAATCGCATTCACTCTCAACCCCTTCGCCGCATAATCCTCCGACGCCGTCCTCGTAAGCCCAATAACAGCATGTTTCGCTGTCGTATAAGCCGTTGAAAGCGTGATGCCCACGACGCCCTGGATCGACGAGAAATTAACAATAGATCCACGCTGCAACGCCCGTCCATCAATCGACGACAAGATAGGCTCCTGCTTTAGCATGATAGTCGCCGCGGCGCGCAAGACATAGAACGTTCCGTTGAGATTAATATCCAGCACCCTACTCCAGTCCTCTGTCTTTGCAAACGCAGCGCCGCCTGCATGCTTAATCGCAATACCCGCTGCATTGACGACATAGTCCAAGCGACCGAATGTCTGCGCTGCGTCATTCACCACGCGCGTCACCTCCGCTTCGTCAATAACGTTGAGTGCGTAGGTGAGGACGTGACATGGTTTTGCGAGCGAGAGCTTCTCGATCGCGGATTTGGTGGCTAGTAAGCCCTCAGCGTTGATGTCGAGGAGCGCGATGCCGGCAGCGCCTTCTTGTGCGAAGGCTAGGGCGCAGGCGGTGCCTATTCCGGAGGGAGAACCTGCGCCTGTGATGAGGGCGAAGCCGGGGACGTCCATGGTGTGATGTCTTGTTGTTTGAGTTGCTGTGATGTAGGAACTTTTGTAACTCGAGTACGGAAAATAAGGTCTGATGGAAACTCTAGGAATGAACAGCACGCGGATACATGTTTAAGATAAACCACCGTAAAGGATTGCTTCATCGAGGTGTAATTCCTGGCGTGGAAAGCTGCTGTATGGATATCCGTAGTCTTGATGTTTCCCCGCACACCTGTCGCGGACGCCTTCCTTTTCAGTTGGCGGTACCGATAACGGGTTTGACGCTGCAGCAACAACGTCACTGCGATAGTTTAGTCAGTCTGCCACTTTTCTATTGTCAAAACATGGCTGGTACGATCTTTCAGAACGTCAGAGGTTGGGTTCTCGTGATCTGGCTTTAACGTGGTGATGAATTGGTCTCAAGTTCTAAGCATTTCCAGACTCGCAATCCACACGAACAGAACTAAAGTTCTAAAACACCCTACGCAAACACCAACCCCTCATACCCAGATGTCTTACACTCCTCACACCTCCTCCGATACTCAATCGCACTCCCCGTATACCTAGCCGGATGCGTGCTCCTCTGCTTCTTCCCCTCCACATTCTTATTCACGCCCGTCATCCAGCTATCCACCTCATTTATCAAACCCCCCTTACTACACTCAACCACATGCGCCGTCCACGCCTCGACCGCCTCCCGCGTCGGCTCTACAGACGTGTATCCCTTGTCCTTGCAGAACTGCAGCAAATCGCTGATCACCTGTACCGCGTGCTCGATGCTTCGCGTTGCGTTGCCAAAGGGCTGGTGCGGACCTAGTGTCATGAACATGTTGGGCATGGAGGGGACGGTGATGCCGAGGAAGGTGTGGGGTTTGTGGTCCGGCCAGATGGCTAGACTGCCTTCTTTGGTGGTGGTGCTGGCGATGAGCGGGCGGTTGTCTTTGCCGTGCCAGTCGATGGCGTTGAAGGCGCCGGTGATGGCGTCGAAGCCGGTGGCGTAGATGAGGACGTCTAGGCTGTGCTTCTTGCCGTCTGAGGTTATGATGCCATCGGGTACTATACGCGTGATCGGAGATTTTTGGAGGTCGACCAAGTGGATGTTCGGCTCGTTGAAGGCTTCGAAATAGCCGCTTTCGAGTGGCACGCGCCGAGTACCGAAGCCGTGGTTCTTGGGGATGAGGCTTTCTGCTGTTTCGGGGTCGCGGACTCGTTGGCGGATCTTGTCTGCCATGTACTTTGAGTACAGCTCGTTCGCTCGGCGATCCGTGTACGTGTCACTGAAGACTCCCAGCCATTTGCCAAATCCAGGTTGGTTATACATCTTCTCCCAGTGCGCGAGACGTTCTTCGTCCGTCACGTCTGACGACTTACGTGGATCGGCCTGGTGCATGAAGCATGATGATGTCTCCGCACAGCGCTTGAAGACCGAGTCGTACTCTGTCCTGTAGATATCCATCTGCTCAGGGGTAACTTCGAAGTTACGCAACGGCGCAGACCAATTCGCAGTCCTCTGGAAGACACTGAGAGACTTGAAGCCAGGCTGTTTAGAGATCGCAGTGATTGTCTGGATACCTGTAGCGCCAGTGCCGATGATCCCGATGCGTTTGTTGGCAAAGTCGCGACTAATGTCGAGGTCGGACGGCCATCGCGAAGTATGGAAAGCCTCACCAGCAAAATCGTGAACTCCAGGTATGGCAGGTAGTGTTGGAGCAGAGAGGAAACCAAGACAGCTCAAGAAGAAGCGCGCTGTGTACTCCTTTCCTTCTGCGTCGACAAAAGTCCACGTGTGGTCGGACTCACTCCAATGCGCTGTTTTGATCTGAGTGTTGAACTGGATATCCTTGTACATATCATGCTTCTCAGCGATGCGCTTGATGTACTTGTGGGTTTCAGGTTGAGGAGAAAAAGCCTCCTTCCAGTGCCACTCATTGAGGAACTCCTTGTCGAACGAGAAGCTATACGACAAAGATTCCGAGTCGAAACGGCACCCGGGATACTGATTCCAGTACCAGGTTCCGCCAACGTCGGGCGCGTTATCGATGATCTTGACACGCCATGTTGGAAAGCGTTGCCGGATGTGGTAGAGGCTGCAGATTCCGGATAGACCAGCGCCGATGATGAGAACGTCGTAGTCTGGCTGTGCTTGTGCGATTGAAGGCATGATGATGGGTAGTTAGACTGAAGTGAGTGAGAGAGCTGGGTCGCGAATGCAACGTCGAGGTTATCTAGACCTATGGAATTAATGCTCTACTTGCTCAGTCTTATGAATCGAGAACAGATGCCTCACGAATACGCCGAAGCATTCCGAAAGGTTAACCATATCGGTAAGGTGACTGCTGGACTTGCCTGTTCAAAATCGTGGAACACATTCTCACGGCGCCCCGCATCAAATTGACGTACTTGATAAGAACGATGCGGGGGACTCTGTCGAAGAGGAAGGTTTCCGCGACCAAGTTAGACTATGCGCTAGTGACGCTGGTTGCTAGCGCTGTGACATGCTCGTAGATTATAGGCACAATCTTGAAAGCGAGAGCATGATCAAGTTCTTCTCTGTTTGAACTTGATCTGACCTTAAAAAGGTTGATTGTTGTCTTGTATGCCACAATCCTTCCAAAAAGCTTTGATCATGACTTCATTCGAAGGCAAAGTAGTAAGCAATGATAAATTCCAACAGCGACAACATAATGGCTAACGCGTAGCAAGTATGCCGTGACTGGTGCGTCTTCAGGCATGGGCCTTGCAACCGCACAACTCCTCGCGTCTCGCGGTGCTTCCATCTCACTAGCGGACATCAACAAGGACGGCCTCGAGTCCGCTATTGCAACACTTCCACCTAGTCAAGAGCACATGTACACTGTAGTGGATGTGCGTGACGGTGGAAAGGTAGACTCTTGGATCAAGTCAATAGTCGAGAAGTATGGCAAGCTTGATGGAGCTGTCAACATGGCCGGCATCATTACAAAGGCTACGCCAGTCAAGGACTTGACAGACGCTGATTGGGACTTCTCGTTCTCGGTCAATACCAAAGGCGTGTTCAACTGTTTACGTGCACAATTAAATGCTTTGCAAGACGGTGGGAGTATTGTGAGTCGCGAGAGTCGCAGCCTTCGATTGTGACCTGATCTTTCCAATAGGTCTCTGCAGCCAGCGTCTTCGGCCAATTTGGCGCACCAGGCAACGCAGCTTACTGCGCCAGCAAAGCAGCGGTGATCGGCTTGTCTCGTACAGCAGCTAAGGAGAACCAGAAGATAAGGGTCAACTGTGTTGCACCTGGTACATACCCAGATGTTCCTGTAGGTGGTTGTTAACTGACCCTTCTCAAGGATCCGTCAATACACCAATGTCTCAAGGAGAAGACCCAGAAGATGTAAAACGCGGACTGCAAGTCACAGCTCAGAAACGGCGGGCTGAGCCGATCGAGATTGCGAGAGTGATAGCTTTTCTCCTTAGCGATGAAGCGTCGTTTGTCACTGGCGCAGTGTATAACGTCGACGGCGGTTGGGTATGCTGAGTAGCGAAGCATGGGGTTGATGAGGGTACCTCTGAAATCTGATCATGGACGTGGGATAGAAGAAAAATCATATCAAGGTCAGTATCTCAGTGATCGAAGAACCTCGTCTTTTGAGCCCTTGCATGAAGGCGTGCTGTTTACCAATACAAACATGAATATACAATGTCTCCATGACTTTAGTCCCAGAAGTCATCAATCGAACCATCCAACGCCATGCTAAAGTCGAATGATGGTGCCAATCCATGATCCGTCCAGGCTTTCCTATACATGCCACGCAGATGAGCAACCCGCTGCTAATTATCAGAACCAAACTCCAAAACACTACCACGCACTGAGGCAACGCATGCCACACCAGAAAGGTGTGATCAGATACCGTACAAAGGGGCATCAACACGGGAAAACACGGCATCTTATACCGCTGGCCCCTGCATCTTTCCCAAGAAACCATCAAGATCGAACTCGTCTTCGTACTGCTTCTCATCCCACAGCTCGCCAATATCGTCCAGAAAGCCCTTCTTACCCTTTTCTCGCAATTCACCGGTCGCGTCGACCGCGTCGTTCTCGTCGATACCATTGTCGTCTTTGGAGTTTGAAGGAGGGGGTGGTAGCGCAGCTGGATCTGCACTATCTGCGGAGACGTTGAAGAGGTCAAGAATCTGATCCGTCTGCATAGAACCAAGTCCAGCGTTCTGTTGGTTGACGACAGTGCTGGCGACATCGATCTTAAAGCGTTGAAGGCTGTATGTTGTCAGTGATGTGTCAATGTTTTGACTGCGTAGGTATACGTACTTGAGGATCTTCTCCTCGAGTGTCCCGCGAGTGACAATGCGGTACACGTTGACAACCTTCTTCTGTCCGATACGATGAGCGCGATCCATAGCCTGGATGTCCTTCTGCGGGTTCCAGTCGTGCTCGACAAAAATGACAGTATCGGCACCAGTCAAGTTCAGGCCAAGACCACCAACGCTAGTAGTTAAGAGCAAGACATCGTACGAAGGATCCGAGTTGAACTTGTTGACAATATCTTGACGCTTTTCGGCTTGTACTGTTCCGTCGAGTCTCATGAACTGAACGCTTGGAAGAAGCTTTTTGAGGACAGTAGACTCAACCATGTCAAGCATCTCTTTCATCTGACAGAAGACCAAAGCACGGTGCTGAGAGACGGCCTCGGGCAGATCGCCGTTCGCGGCCGCGGACTTGTCACCAGCGACGTCTGCAGCACCGATACCGCAATCCACTAGGAGATCCTTGAGCGCACTGAGTTTGGGTGCGTGAGAAATGTCATCAATCTGAGTGTTGCTCTTCTTCAGGAACTGCTGCGTGGGCTCGTAGGCCTTGTTTGTCGGCCCCTTCACGACCAGAGCAGGTGAGTTGCAAAGCTTCTTCATGTACTGCAGAGCCTGGAAGATGTGTTGCTTGCTTTCGCGGTCCGCATTGCCAGCCTTCGACTGGATCTCCTTGCCCTGTCGCTTGTTGAAGTCATCGAACAGGTTGCGCTGAAGCTCGGACAAATCGCAGTAGTAGTTCTGCAGAATTTTCGGTGGCAAATCGTCCAGCACCTCTTCTTTGAGACGTCTGAGCAGGAAGGGAAGAACCTGTTTGTGGAGAGCTTCGATTGCGAGTGCACCACGTTCCTGCTCTTTGGACGAGGATTTGGCGAAACGAGAAGCAGCAATAGGCTTAGCGAAGCGTTCCTGGAACACCTTCTCCGACCCAAGGAAGCCAGGCATTAGGAAGTCGAACAAGGACCAGAGCTCGAGCACGTTGTTCTGAATAGGGGTACCGGAGAGGATAAGGCGGTGGTTCGACTGGAAGTTTTTGACGGCCTGGCTGGTCTTCGACTTGGAATTTTTGATGAGATGACCTTCATCCAGGACGCAGTAGTTCCAGTTGATGGGTTTCAGTATGTCGAGGTCATTCCTGCAGATATCATAACTCGTAATCACGATGTCAACGTCCTGGAGCTGGGATCTGTACTGGCCACGAATTGGTGGTGCACCAACATAAGCTACACAAGAAAGGAAGGGGGCATACTGCCGGATCTCCTGCTGCCAATGACCGGACAAGGTAGGAGGACAAACGATGAGCGACGGCAGTCTGCGGAAGTTCGGATCGCCGGACTTTGAAAACTCATCAGCACGCAGGTGATGGTCACTAGCCACCATGCAAAGTGTTTGCAGAGTCTTTCCAAGACCCATGTCATCACAAAGAATGCCGTGCAGATTATACCGGTTGAGGAAAGCCAGCCAGTTGACACCATCCTGTTGGTAAGAGCGCAGGGTCGCTTTGATGCCGACTGGGATCTCAAAAGGTTCGACCTTCTTGGCGTCGAGCATCTGAGCAACGAACTTGCGCTCGCGGTCACGCCCCTTGAGTAGGGAGTCGGGGAGGCCAGGTGGGTCGGGAATGCCAGACTCTAACGGCACAAGCTTGACAAGTGTAGCGAAGCTGGTCGTTGCTAGCAGGCGAACATCGTTGTCTGAATCGCTCATACGTCCAAGAACAGGGGTGATCAAGAAGATGACGTAAGGGAGAATGCCGTCCTCCATAACGTGGATGAGATGGTAAATGCACTCGATAGCGCCTTGACGACCATGCACATTTCCACCGTCGCTGATGGTGGGCAGTACGCTTTCCACAAGCAGTGTGAAGGCCTCGACAGACATGACGCTGCAGATGGTTGCAAAACACTTCGCAGCGGCATACCGTAACACGTAAAGCTTGCTCTGTAGACCCCTGGCAACAAACGGAAGCAGGTCTTTGATAAAGCCGCGTACATCTGGATGGAAGCTGCCTACAAGAGCTCTCAGAGTCGACAGTGCGTCAACAACCTCTTGGCCAAAGACACCGTCTTCGCTGTAGATCTCGGCAGGAAGCACCGCGTCGGCAAATGCCTGCTTGATTGGTCGCTGGATCAAATCTTCCAGGGTAGGTACTTTCTGGAAGACCTCAGCGCCGAATTGCTCGACAATCTGCTCAAGAGCCTCGCGTGCACCACGCTTAGTGATCCTAGCCGCTCTTGACTCTTCAGCAAATTTGACGGCATCTGGATGGTCGCGAACGTCTTCGTCCTTCTTCAACGTCAGGATGCCGGTCTCGATATGTCCTTGGCCTTGGAATTCCGGCGTTTCGGCGGTCTCCATGCAATAGAACTTGACAAGATTACCAACCACCTTCTTCACGACAGCATTCTTGTTGCCGTTGACAAGATGGACAATGTAGCGGGCCACGGCGGCGGCGGATCGCCTCTGCAGCTGTACGTTCTCCTCCTTCTTGACGCTGTCCATCATGGCCTTGATTGGCGGCGATGGCTTCTTCGGGGGTGAATTGAGCCAGATGAGCCCACCTGCAGCTGCTGCCTTGATTCGGACATCACGCTCCTCCTTGATGTCCTTGGCTTCCTGGAGACTGGCTTCGACTTCCTTCCTCGATACTTCCAGATTAGCTGCAGCGACCATACGAGCTGACGGTGTCATTGCCTTCTTCAGCTTCTCGTACTGAACAGTGATAAGCTTCTCTGCATCAGCGAAACCGAAAGCGTATTGACTAGCAGACGGATCGCCCTGTACAACGACAGCCAGCGCTGGCAGGTTCTGAACATGGCCTTCTCGGAAGATGTTGACGAGAGCAGTGCACTGTGTTCGTACAATCTGCAGCTTGGGAACAAGATCTTCGTAAGCCATTGGGCGGTCACCTTCCACAATTGGAAGCAATGCCTGCGCGAATAGCTCTGCCAGAGCATCTTTAGCCGACATATTCTTGCCAAATTCTTCGATGATCATAGCAGCCGTCAGTTGTGTAGTGGAGTTGGTTGATGACAGTGGTGGCAGTAGCTTGTGTCCGAAGGCTTGTAACCTTGTCTCCTCTGGCCACTGCGCGATTGCCTTTCCGAGGGCTTGTGCTGCAGATGCTCGGGATCGGACCATAACGTCGGCGCCAATGAGCTCTAGATCACCACCGATCATGTGTCCATCAACGTTGTGAGATGTGGAAGACGGTATCGGCGTCATGTTGTCTTCCTTTCCATGTCGAGACTTCTTTCTCTTCTTCGCAGCTGGTTCGACCCCACCTGGTGGTGTTGATCGGCGACTGGGTACAGAACTTGCTGCTGGACCCATGACCTGTCCAGAAGGCTTCATCAGCAGCGACATGTCCATAGGAACAGGGTGGCGAGAGACTCCGATGGGAGTAAGAGTCAGCGGGATGATGGCGTTCAATATGGGTTCTAGGTGCGTTGCTATGTCAGAGCCGAGGTTGTCGACCATGGTGTTCCACAGTTTCAGTGATAGTTTCAAGACACCTTCGTTGCGCTCAAGCAGAATATTCTGAAAGATTAGTTGTAACGCTTTGCTGTCGATCCACCCTCCCGAACCAGCGCTTTCAATGTCAAGAAAGGTGCTTAGAGCCCGTAGTACAGCAGCACGGACGCTGGTGATTGTGTGTCGGAGAAAGGGGAAGAGACGGGGCACAAGCTCATGGAAAGATTGTGTGGGATCCTTCTCCGCGTTGGCTTGCATAGCGGCAAGAACCTGAGGGAAGCTGCACAGCTTGGCCAGAAGATCCATAATCGAACCGGTACTAGCGGTGAGGTCGTCCTGAAGTCCATCGAAGCATGACCAGACTTGGTTCATGAGTCCTTCCATCGCCTTTGGTCGCATTTCGACAAAGTCCTTGGCCACGGGTATGAGGGTTGCTGCGCTGAGGGCTCGAATGTCATCGTCGAAGTCACCAAGACCTTGGATGACAGCGGTAAGGACACCATCCATGAGGAAGCCATCCTCGCGGAGCAAGTCGTTCCGCACAGCTACAAGATATCTCAAGCCGATCATGCCACCCTGGCAAGAATGCCAGTCGTTCGACAGTTCGATACGCTTCTTGATGAGTGTGTGCAGTACATTGAATGTAGCCAGGACATTCTCGCGTGATAGATGCAGCAAGACAGAACCGAGCGCTTGTCCGGCAGTCTCCCTGATCGGCGCAACGGCACTGTCGGATGTGTAGTCGGCGAACCGATCGAGCATGAAGACGCAGCATATACGGCATGCTAAATCGTTCAGCCATTGCTGATTCAACTTGTCGTTCTCCGCCCGAGTCTTTCCCTTCATTCTACCGGCACCTGCACCGTGCACGCGCAAGACTTCACGGATGCCCATAGAAGCACCATGACGGACCTCCCATGTATGGTCGAACATCTCGAGAGCAAGATACTCGCAGACACGTTGGAAAGGCCATTCCAGTCCAGACTCTTCAGACTCGCCCTCGAACGAAGACTTCTCAGGGATCGCAGCGCCCTTGAACTCTTTCACCATCTTCGCGTCATCGTCTCCGCCCTGGCGCTCGAGCGAGAAGTAGTCGCCAACACCGTCGCCTGCGTCGCCATTCTCAGACTTCTCTTGCTTTAATGACCCAGGGTGAGGAGTCGCGCGGGCAGGCGTCTGAACAGCATCTGGTTGTGAAGGTTTTCGGGAACCGGGTTCGTTGAAGTCGACGACCTGTCCCTGCTTGTTGCTGTTCGCCTTCTTCTGTTTACGTTTTTGCGAGTTTAGTTGACGCTTGCTGAGAGTTGGTTGATCGCCCGTGGGTGTCGCTGCAGGTGGGGATGCAGCAGAATTCAGAGTGTCTGACCTTGCGAGATTTGTGTCGATGCGATGTATGGCGGGTGTTCGAAGGCCGGGAGTTTGTGGAACGATCTCTTCAATAGGTGCTGCTGTGATTTCGACGAAGGGTCCCTCAAGGCCGAGTCGCTTAGTCAGAACATTCTTCTGGTATGCAAGGCGATCCGCAGGGCTCATGGACAGTAATTTGTAGTCGAGCTCTTTGCTGGCAGCACCGACGAGGTGGTTGCCGTGTTTGAGGATGGAAGCAATATCCAGGACGTTGAGATCGAACTTGTCGCTCAATGGCAGAAGTTCTGTGTCGCCATTTTCTTCCTTCTTGACGGATGCCCCATTGGAGCCTTCCTCCTGAGTGTGGCCGTTTGTTTCTGATTTGACCTCTTCCTTGATTGGTTCGTCTTCAGCGTTGGGATCGTATTTCTCGGCGTTAGCAACGATGCCACCCACTGCTTTGGCAGCAGCCACCCGTGTCTCCCAGCTCTTTGATCGCAAAAAAGGAACAACACGGTTAAGGAGGTTGAACAAATCCTCGGGGTGCTGTTTTTGGACGTCGGCTAGTTGCTCAGCTGCTGTGTTTCGGATCAATGCTGTGCTGCCTGTCTCGAGAAGCCTTGGCACGGTTAGCGAGAAGCATAAAAATGACTTGAGCTGTGTGGTGTGGTTAAGAATATAAAGAGAGTAGGTCTTGCGTCCGGGAGAATCAAAGCCATGTTGCTTGCAGCAGACACTGGGTAGTGTAGCAGGGTACAGTCAAGGGTGGACTTACGTTACGAGACGGTCCAATCTTGTAGCACTATCGAAGCATTAGCGGGCATCCTCAGGACATGCAGGTACTAGCACCATACCTCATTTTGCAACACGCGGCGGCTTGCTAGATCAGCAAGACTTGAGCGGGGTCAATTAAAAATTACTGGATGCCGTGGGCACAGCCATGGATCAAGCGGGGTTGTGTAGGGCTGCCTAGGTGCGCGTTGTGTTGATATCACGTGATGGAAGGTAACGCGTGCGCGCCGGGTGTGCTGTTCGGAGAGGTGGGCTGCGGGCCTATCTAAGAGATGCACCTGGACAGCATTAAATATCGCGTGTGTCAGGAACGGCTAGCGCGCTTGCCTAAGCTCGGACTAGCGTGAGATCAGGGTGAAGAACGTCGAAATTTTTGCTACCGCGACAGCGCCGGCGAACCACTCAAAGCGTCCGATAACCGTCGTTAGGGCGTTCTCGCTTCAAAGGCGACTGTGATGGAGATGGCTTTGATGTTGGTTTGCGTGATGTGAAGCATGGCAGCTGCTGCGCACCTGTCGCGTTTTCTTTATTTGATATGCAACAAGGTCTGGAGGCAGGCGCTAGGCAGCATTGGTTACCGCCTCACAGTTCGCGCCCCGGTTCTCATCGCGCTCGGGCTTGTTGGCTTGCAACTCTCCAGCTTTTCGGCTCTTGAGCTTCATCATCCTGCTCACACCGTGCTCATGACCTTGGTCTTTGACTTGGTGTTTGCACTGTCGGTTGCACGCAGTCGGCACGCGACACGTCATCGCTTGCCTCGACACTTGCCTTGCGCCTTCAGATTGCCAGGTTGTTAGGCTCCTGTTCTGGCAGCCAGCCCAGCTGTGATCGTGGCTGACAAGGCTGGACCTGCTCGCACCCGCGCCGCGTTGTACCGCAGGCCTGACAAGGGAAGTGTGAGGAGTGACTTTCAATTCATCAAAGCCCTTGGTCATCCATGCTCTCGCGGACAAGCTGCTTCCGTTCTCCGCGCAACGATGACTCCAATCCGCCTTGTCCGGATGTCAACGGAGAACAGACCATCGCGTTGCGACGCGTCGTGACAGGTTCTCGTTGAAACAGCAGATCTTCGTTTCCCGTTGACCTGCGTGCGGCTACCCTTAGTGCATCACGCTAGTCTTGACCTCAATTCTCGTCATTTCCTGACTTGCTCTGTGCCTTGCATCTCCAACCACACCGCGCATTAGCACAGCCATGCTTGTTACGTTTGCATGTCCTCCCAATAAAGAGCTGCGCAGAGCTTCGTTTGATAATCGACAGGCTTCAGTCTAATCCCTTCCCCAACAACGTTATTCTTGGGACCTGCACAGCTCCTGGCGCTCTACACGGACGCGGGTGACAAAGGCTTGCAGCTCTATATAACAAAGACGGCGCATTTCTCGTTCTTGAAGTAAGACAGCGGCACCAACAGTCCGCTTCAGGGACATGAATACCATGTTCTCAAGCAACAGCACGCCACAGATTCGTCCTTTTTGATTTTTTCAAGAGTGTCGCGAACCTCGTGTCCAGTATAAGGACAGATGGAGGAAAAGTGAACTAAAGCTCTGAACGCGTTCTTGAGCGCGACAGCTCCACAGCCTCGGTACGCTAGCGTGCACCGACCTCCTCAAATGACCGAGTGCAACTTCGACCACCTTGTAGTCCCGACCAACCTGCTCAGCGTCATCGTAGTTCGATGCGCGATAGCTAGCCCATGTATTAATCTTCGAGCAGGTCTGGTCATCTTGGTAGTAGAGAAAGAGTGGATCTCTGTACAATCGCCATCGCGACTCATTCATGATTGAAGGACCCGTTGCGTCTAGCGTCGGGAGGTGCGATAACTCGCTTACCCTCAATCTGATGAGATAAGCAGACTATCCATACAACAACGTCGTCAGCGACAACGTTAGCATCATCTTTATAACAGAAGTGAAGTTTCAACAAAAAATTGCTCTGTAGGAGAATAGTTGTTAGTTACTATTGACAAAAAGAAATGGGTTGCTTACTATCATGCTTACTGTCATGCGAATTACTGATGTTCTGCTTACCTCGTCAGAATAAAGGAAAGCAGATCATTGCAGCACTCGTGTCGTCATTTCCATCATCAACACCTTTCGTATGCATTCACTACAATATCAGCTTCTCTCATTTCTCGCCTGTAGCTTCAGTCCTTTGCCCAGTACGAGAGCCACAATCACCGTCACTTACGCTGACATACAATGCTTGAGCTGAATTGTCATCGTTCTTGTGTGTTTCGTGATCGTGACGCTCCAAGTCTATCTCATATGATTATCGTTGCTCTGGTGTTGCGGAAGTCTATCATGGCACTTTCATAAGCATCCAACCACAGAACTATATATGTCTTGTTGTTCCCATAGTGTTCATGTAGTGACGCGGTGTAGTTTCCTTCCATAGGCTTCCACTATAGGTGAAGACGCTTTCCTTCACCTTTCACACAAGCGTGCTTGCCACGCGCACAACCTCGGCAGTCCTGTCGTCTGCTTCACTCTACCACCAGGGTCTCACATACTCACGCCAACTGCATCATCCGTTGAACATCGCTACTCTACATAGCTTTACGCAGTCATCTTACTCTCGCTCATCATGTCGGACATCAACCCTGGCGACGCCAGCCGCACACGTCGCATTGTCACTGAGTCTCCTTTGTCCATTGGCCAGCTCCTCAACAACAGCAATAGCAGCGAAGAGTCTCTGTCTCCGCAAGAGCGTCTTCTCGAGCAACTTCTGAACCTTCAGGATGATATTGCGAGCCTTCGACAGTTGTCACAGGATCAGCAGTTTCGTGGAAGTACCGTTGATGCTGTCGCAAGCCTCCTCGCAATCACCACTTTCATTAACTGTACAAACATAGTGAATCAACTTGGTGGCGAAGGTCACCAGCACCACAACGCGCAGACGCCAGCTAACAATTCGGCCACTGAAACCACACGCGACATGCCACTGGCATCAACAGCATCCACAAAACCGAACATGCCCGTCGTGAACCTAGTCCCCGTGCTACCCAAGATCGACTACAAGGAACAAGACGAGAAAGAGTTCGAGCGGTCACTAAAGTATGTGCAAGTGCAGTGCAAGATCCTCCAATACCTGGAAAAGCACGACACTAGTCTCACCTCCAAAGACGCCTACAAGTTCACGAGAGCCATTGTTCCCAAGGGTCAGCGACCAGCTCCGCAGCAGGCGGTGCGACTTTGCTACTACATGCGCTCGCTGCGGTTTGATACGTTTGCCGTCATCAAGGATGTCTCAGTGTTTCTCTTCGTCGCAGATCCGAAGAGCGACACGCGAGGTCCCGCAGCTGATCACTTGTACTGGGCACAAAATCTGAGTACCCATGAATTCATCTCGAAAGCATACAACCTGATATGTGGTGATTCACAAAGCAGTCTTAGAAGGAACGGTCGGGTGGATGCCAGGGGCTCTGTACCAGCGTCTGCTGCCAACAATTACGTCGGAACACCATACGGTGGGATCGCCCAACTGCGTGGAGGCAGTAGTGAAGGATCCAGTAGTGACGACTCTAACGAGGAGACTAATTCACAAACACCCTTGTCTTGGTAGGACTCCACGACACAGCCCACTTCACAGCTGACCATGCATGCAGGGCTGACGGACTCCCATCTGATTCGACGGAATGGTGAGGACGGGCACACCATATGATGGTTAAATCTTGTAGTGATGACGGACAATACTTGGATACGAGGACTTGATGCATCAGTTGGGATTACGGAGCGACGAGGCTCTAGACGACATTCAATTCAAACACAAGAGGGGACATCAGTACACTGGACATTCTTCAAAAGGTAGATGAGATGGTAGTTTTTCATTCATGGTTTAGCTACGTACACAATACGTCCAAAGACGCCAGCTGGTGCTGTCTCTCAACTCACTTCCTAATTCTGATGCGAAAAGATGCAAAGTCGTTAATCATATCTACAAGCGAGTGTCGTGCAGCTGCGCAACGAGCGTAAAGTCGGTGCAAAGCCGTAGTAAGAATATCAAGAAATGCATACCTCGACGCAAAGCAGCCCTTGCAGCGCCGAGTTGACAGCGGGTGATCCCAACATCCAAAAACGCCTGTAAAGTAACGTGGAAAATCAACGGAAATGGTAAAAGAACCAGGCATGGGTATCCTGCTGTGCCTATGTGCGTGCGTGTGCGGTATATACTTACTTGTCCTTTAGTCTTCGATCAAACGCAACCCTTTCAATCACGATGATAGTCAGCAAACGGGCTAGTAGACCGTCGTACTGGTACGACTAAGCATGGGCTTGCCGCGCGAGTACTGCTCTGCCTCTCTACTGCGGGGCGCCCACCTGACGTCTTCGGGCCCGTAGTTGGGGCTGTACGAGACGTGGTGCGGGCTGAAGCTCGTCTGGCGCTCCGCAGCCTTGCGGCGCGTGTACTCCGAATCTACTTCGCCGTAACCACGGGCGCCGCGGTCCATGCGAGAGGAGCGACCGCGCTCTTCGCGGACGGGGGAGGACTGGCGGCTCGAACGGCCGGGGGCGTACGTTTTGGAGGTGTGGAGGCCGGGGCGGTTGGCGCCCATGGGTGGTCTGCCGATGGGAGAGGGGGAGCGTTGGCGCATACGTTCTGGTTCGCGGAGTATGGTACGGTGGGGAGGAGGTAGGTCCATGGGTTTGACGCCCCCATCGGTAGGGTTGTATGAGTAGTATGTCTTACTGCTAGACTGTGGGGCAGGAACAGACGGGTATGCAGCGCGCTCGGGGCTGCTATTGGCCTCGTTTCGGAGACCCGAGGGGCGGGAGTAGGTCTTGGTGTCCCTGCGGGATGATGCTTCTGAGGCGGGGACCGTAGGCATCGTGGCGGAGCGACTCAGACCGGGGGCGCGAGGTGGCGATCTCTCTGAGCGGCGGTACTCGCGATCGGTGTTGGAACGCTGGGGTGTGGTGGAGGAAGGAATCCTGATTTCTGCAGGCGACGACAACGACGGCTTGAACGATGGTCTTTCCCAATCGACAACTTCGGGAATGCCACGTTCTGAGTCACGGCGCGAGGGCATGCCAGACCGCTCCTTGGGACGGGCAGACGACCTGCGAGGCGCGGGCTCTGGTCGGACTTCGCGGTGCCTCGATGTGCGGCTGGGCTCGTAGTAGTCGCGCGACGTGGTCCTGACGGGTGATGGACGGACGTTGGCCTCGACTTCTGCGCGAGACTTGTAAATGTAGCGAATCGCGTCCTGCTCTTTCTCCTGTACACTCAGCTTCCGTGGCGTCGAGTTCTCGTAGTCGTCGTATCGGCGGTCCTCCTTGCGACGGTCTTCAGCAGCTCGCCTGTGTGTTTCATCGTCACTGCGACGCTTGTATTCGCGCTCGTAGCGCGCCTTTTCATCAGCAGAAGATCCTTCGCTGTCCACTGGAAACCTGCCGGTGCGGTCTCTGCGCTCACTGTCACGCGCCTTTGCGGTGCTCGATCGCGTGCGGTCGTCCTTGGAAGATCGCGCGCTTCTTGGGGCCTCCTTCTCACGCGACGAACGCGACGAAGGGCTGGGCCTCTGGGATGTGAAGTAGGAGTCGGCCTCAGTCTTGCGGCGGCCGTCGTAGTAGCGGTCGTCTTCGTGCTCGTAGGTGCGCGACGACGTTGTGCCGGACGGTCTGCGCTCCTCGGTGGCGTAGCGAGGCGGTCCGTTGGCGGTGTAGGATGCTCCTCCAGCAGTGCGAACGTCGAAGCGTGCAGTCTTGGGTTCGACAGTAGAGCCGCTGGCGGTCCTGGCGAGCTTCTCACGGCGCAGCTGTGCCAGCTTCAGCTCGGCTTCGTACGTGGCCCTCCTGGTCTCATCGCTCAGGGTCTCGTAGGCCTGCTGGATCTTGTGAAACTCTTCCTGTTTCTGCGCCTTCAGTGCTTCATCTGTGACCTTGTCGGGATGGCAAGTGAGCACCAGCTTGCGGTAGATCTTCTTGATGGTGGCTGCATCGGCGGTCTTGTCTATCCCAAGGGCCTTGTAGTGGTCTGGCAACGGTTCTGAAGACATGTCGTGGTTTGCGTATCTTCCGTGGATTTCCTCTCAATGTTGCAAAGGTGGAGGGAGTCGTAGTGAGAGCTTGGCGCCGCAATAGTGCGCAGTTGCAGATGCGATCAGACTTTTGTTGAATATAAGGGCACAGCAAGCGGCGTGCACATGAGTCGGCGAACGAATCGCGGATGAATGTCGGCCTGTGGCGGTAGTGCGCGGCAGAGGTGGCTGGTAGCACGGTGGCAAAGTCGACAGGATGGGTGTGTGTTGTGTAGCGAAGGTTGAGCGACGTGCACTCGGTGATGTGTTGTATTAAAAGAAGGTGAATGCAAAAGTCTCCTGTTGCTCGTATGAGGTTGGGAGGTGTGACGATGCGGCTTGGAAATGCTGAGCTAAGGTTCCTAGGCAGGCCGGCTGTCCCTGACAGCGATCGAAGAAAACCGGAGAAGGTCGTGGCAACGCGAACTTCAGGGGCAGGAATAATGAACAGAATGTCCGGACAAAGATGTAGACGATCCTTACAAAGCACCAAGGGCCAGCTGCGAGGCTGTGTACTTGCTCTGCCTCGCTTCCCGCTACCTATCGTACCGGTAGTCGCGAGGGGTGACTTGAGTTGCGGTGAGTGTCGGTGAGGAGGGGCTACGTCAATGCCCAGCTCGCAGTCGGCGTCCAGACGATGCTACGATGGGATCGATGTGGGAGCACAGAATCGAAATAGCAGCAAAAGGGTCCAAGTAATGGCACGAAGCGGTAGTATGTGCAACGGAGGATTACTTGTCAACAGTCAGCGTCGACGTTTGGGGCGGCCGAGGAATGCTCTATGAATAAGGCACACAAGGAAGGCTATGCCCATCCCCCATCACAGCACCACTTCGGCGTGAACCTCGTAGGTTGGATGCATCAAGGCTTGCTAGTGTCCCGACTGCGGGTATCCCTTCTCTCGCGCAGCCCTCAGCAGCCCAGCACATTCTCGCGCCGCGGCTGCAAGCTCGCCGTCTCCACTTGTCACTCCATCCACAGCTTGCTCCGCAACAGCCAGCTCGTTAGCAAAGCCGTCTCCCCAGCACACAACCTGTCAACTTCTCTAGGCCGCTTTGGAATTGCCTTCGAATCGCTGAGGCCTTGCGGGTCCGATTGGGAGAGGGCCCTGGCCCAACACGCTCTGCATCTCTTGCATCGACCGGCTCCAGCGGTTAGAAACACATGCCCAATCACGTCGACATGCGGCCACATGGTCAGACACGACGGAACGAACCTGCATGATCCAGAAACCCACCGAAAACGACCTTGTGCTTCCAACTGACACCCCCACCACCCAATCAGCAAAATCCCCCCACCGCAGATGGATACATTTGCAAGACGTGACCAACTGCAGCCGCGCGAAAGGGAAGCAAGTGGCCCATGACGAGTTCGCATTCAAAAGACCGCTCGAGTGATGCAGCAATTCGCCGAATCCGAGACATGAAGTACCTGCGCAGTCATGCGGTGTCGGCATGCTGGCTTGACATTGCACACCCGTTGTGTCGTCTCAGGAAAGGATGTACGTGCCCTGACACCAGGCCAGGATCCCCAACCGTCGACTCCATGTGGAGGATTGGCACGGCGGTTACTTCGCCAGGCAGCGATTTCGTACGCTCGATCCGTCCCGGATAGCTGACATTAGCTCTCCCGTTTGAGTGGTTGATAGAGGACGCTTATGCGAGGTGGAGCAACTGTAGCGGGGCACTAGCACGCCAACACCCAATCGTCAGATGCTAAAGTCCCTCGACGTGGTCGTCTTCAATTGAGCAGAGCAGTGCAGACGTTGACGGTGGAAAGCATTGAGGGTTCGTCATAAGAGGTCAACTCCAGCGATGAGATCATTTAGGGCTGCGTAGATGGAGTCTTGCAGTTTGCTACATCATCGTACATTCCCATCTTCGGCCTTCCACACTGGCAAATCCATGTCGACCACAATGGGTTTGTTGGTTCCAGTTGTCTTTCCGTTGATCCTCGGTCCAAGGAATGCAGCGTTGATCACGACAGTCTCGGTGCCGTCCTCGTATCTGGGAGATCTGGGCTTTGAGCATGAATCGCCTTGCAAGGCTGCCCTGGGTGGCAGCACACCGTCTCTCCACCCCATCACCCCGCTATCCTCAATCCTGCCGAGCGCCTCACTTTCTTGGAGGGCGCCGATGAGGCTCGTCGTCGAATTTAGGTTATCTTGATCAGGCTGAGGTATCAACAATGGACTAGGCTGGACCCCAACATTACACTGTAGCGTGTCCGTGTCCGTCACTCTCTGACGTGTCTCACCTGCGCTATTGACCAGAGGACGCCCTGACTTGGACGTAAGATCCAGTAGTGACAGCTTCTTGTTGCCACGACCAGGGTCTTGCCACTGCTCTGCCTTTTCTACAAGGCTGTCGCTGCGTGAAGGACCCCAATGGACACGTGCAACTCCTCGAGCCTCATGAATATGACCGCATACATGCAGCAACGGCCTGACTTGAGCCAATCTTTGCAGAAGCGCAGGGCATCCACACGGGTCGTCCTTTGTTGCCGCATCACAGTGTCCTCTCGGTGGCGTATGCGTTACGACGACGTCTGCATCGTCCGGTATTTCACTCCACAGCCTCCTCGCTGCTTGATTTCCATACTCAAATGCCCAATCCCCGAGGCCAGGCGTACACGGACTCCCAAACACCTTGAAGCAAGTCTGCGGCCCCGTTGGCGAGGTCAAGTATACCATCTTCTCCTCGTTCTCAAGATACGTGATCGATTTCGACTCTCGCAATAGCTTCCTACACCCTCGTGGACTCTGCGGTGCCGGCCACTTCCACCTGTTCCCTTTTGCTTCATAAAACTGCTCATCGAGCGTGATCTCGTGATTCCCTAAACCAACCAGTCAGTCAGACAGTCAGTCAGTCATGCTCCTTCCTCGTAAGTACCACTGCAAAGTGAAAGACCTACCAGCGACAATAATCTTGATCTCGAAATCCGCTTTCTCGAGCCACGCGACAGTGCGTTCAAGCTCGTCGTACGAGCCCTGATTGGTCAAATCCCCAGCATGGATCAAGACATCACCAGCTGGCAGTCTCGGCGTATTGTTGTGCGTATCCGCAATACAAACGATGCGCGTCTTGCGCGTCTTCACACTGTCTGGTGCCATGTGCAGGCCATTGCAAGAGCGACACGGTGACTGCAGAAGCACAATCACAGTTACAGTCATACATCAACGGGCCACTCATCAGCCGCAGTGACGTCACCACCTTTCCCCAACTCATCCCACCACAACCATCGCAAGCCCATCTCAACCCGTCCCAAATGTCGAGTAATCATCCCTGCCCATCCCTCGTGGTACCTGCCCATCACTCAGGCACGACATCGCTCTAGCTCGGCTGCCTGCATTTCTTTTCGCCACCCGCCGCATCCTTACCTTCCCTGTCTGCGTCGTGGATCCCGAGGGATTCTTCTGCAGACCTTCCTTGGCCCAGAATAAACGTTGTTGCTGCACGAGATAGATGATCGCGCATTGGACTGTATGACGGTCGTACAGCGTTTGTAGTGTCTGAGGCTGATGCTGGATGCTTGTGTCAGCTTGAGGTGGCTGTCGGTAAGGTGCTTAGCTCATTTTCTTCACCGCAATGTGGTGAGGTTGCGCTCACTATTGTGAGCTTTGGTGGTTTGCAGTTTGGATATTGAAGTGAGTTGAGGTTTTGGTGTTATCTTATACTACGTACAGCGAAGCTATAGACTGGAGATCTGTGTGCAGTTGCGTATAGCCAATATCGTGCACACAGACTCACTACGAAATTGAACAACGCGGGAAGCGTCAAAATGTACTCATTACCAACCGGTACCGGCTCGCTTCGATACCATATCGTTTTGTATCTGACAAGAAGCATGCCAGCACTAGATGATCATTTCTGTATCCGTCTCGCAATCACCCTGATCCATGGTTGGCTCTGAAGCATGGCCAGCGTCGGCAGTGATGTTTGCAGGTAAGTCCACAATGGCCATGGGTAGAGGAACACCTCCCTCCTCCCACTCTGTGGGGCTCGTTACGATGTCTTCGATTTTGCCGGACCGCTCGTCGACGTTGATGTGAGTGCTGTGTTCCTCCTTGTTCGGACCTGTCGCCTCCAGTGATATGATGTACGGCAGGTTGATAAGGGGTGCTAGTACAATTCCAACGGCAGGTGTGCTTTTGTCTGATGCTATTGAGACAACAGACATCGTATCGCTTTCAGAATCGGAATCGCTATCGGTGGGTTGCACTGATTCCGCGGGCCGATGCGGGACGTCGAACCTGAGGTCCGGCTCGTCAAGCAAGATGACATCCTCGTTTGCTGTCGCTGCACGATCGTGCATGCTGGTCAGGCGGCGAGCGTCACTGATGGCCTTCATAACTGCGATCCGCTCCTGCATAGTCGTCCGCGTATTGTAAGAGTCCCACCACTGACTAAACGTGTAAGGATAATCAAACGGCAAGTTCAAATAGCAGCCGTCCTCATCATCCAACTGCTGGTGTGTTTGAATACGCCCGATGATAGTATCAATCATTTGATAGACGAACGGAGCACATGGACCACCATCGAACGTGCAGTTATTGTCCCGCCACTGGTGAGGACTGGTGAACTCCCACACCGGATTCCACCTTGCAACTTCTTCACCAAGGATGCGCAACATTCCGGCAGACACCCTGATTGCAAGATCTTGATAGCTGTGGCTGCTGACGAACAGCGAATCAAAGTAGTGCATCTGGCTGTGTATTCTGTCCAGGACCAGGAATGACCAGTGAACACCGTTGATGCCATCGTTCTCGACACCGGCCATACCATCGTTGATGGGCATGAAGATCCACCTCTTGTTTCCGAAGCGCGCAACATACTCCTCCTTGCCAGTATCGTCAGGGAAAGCGCAGACTTGAGAGTCGACCGAGCTGGCGATGCCGATATTTGACGCGTCGCAGTTCTTCTCTTTGGAGAGAACCATGAGCGCCATGTCAAGGCCGTCGTCACGCATCCACTTCTCTGAGCCACTTGTGTGAGTGTAGTACCAGAAGACCTCGTTGCTTATGGAAGCGGTGTCGAGCTGCAGGTAGTTGCCATTGTCGTCAGGTGGATTACGAGACATCCATTTGTTGAAACCAGTATAACGGTGAGGGCTGGGAAATGGGAGGTCTGGTGTGGTGAGAGTTGCACAGTCCAGCTCTTCGTTCTTGCGCTCGTGGGGCGAAGCAGGAGCAACGGCCGTCTTGGTCCAACCAGAGTCGTAAGGTTTGTCCCAGTCTTTGGTGTTGACATCAACACTGTAGCGACGGGTGAGCAGCGCAGGCTGTGTGCGCTTTGTTGGGACATGGTTCTCTCGTCCGTAGTCACGCAAACCGACAGCGTATGTCCTGGATGTCTGCACATGCATGACTCGCCTTGTCCGTGGGTAGATACGCGCTTGCTCGTTGCGCGCGGTCATTGCGGCTGCCGTATCAGCAGCTGGAGGCATCTGCGTCGGGGACTGCATATCTTTGTTCAATGCGCGTCGTGGAGAGACACAGTGCTCTCTCGCGAGTCTCGGGCTGGCTCGTTGGTGATTGCACAAGTGCTGTGCGTGATTGCGGTGACTTTGGGGGGTGTTGCAGCTGCGCAAAGACGCTGTGGGAAGTCTGCGAACACAACAGCTATATGTGAAAGCTTCAAGAGGGCTGAAATTGCTTCGCGTTCTCTACCGGTGTGGAAAACCTGTCGCGATGCGGTGTTTTCTTTCCGAGGTGTGGTGTTAGACGGCGGATCTGAAGGCGAGGTAGAATTGGAATCGGATCCAGCAGTCGCAGTTGAGTCGGACGGTGAAGGTGAACCGTGGCCGTCGTGTGCAGAAATCTCTACAATCCTAACTGGTTGGTTTTCTTGGTATGAGCGACGATGTCCTTCACTCATAGGTACCCGCCAGTGAAAGCAGGCGCAGGTTGACCTGTTCACCCACGTAGTAGATGAAAGGTTGTTTTGAAGTAGAGAAAATGGTTTATCGCAATGCAATATCTATGAAAATTTTACTCAAGGAAGAAACGCTCTACATCTACTATACTGTCGGTGTAGACAGGTGAACCACAGTTAGCATGTGGGCTAGGCAGCGAGAAGTCACTCCGAACCAGAGTTAATTGAGGTAGTTTAGACGACTCCCCATATCCTCCTGCACAGAGTGGTCCCGCCGCCAAGTTAGGAGTTAGTCTTCCTAATCACGAATTCTTGTTTGACCTCAGATGCAGGCTGGCTTTGTCGCTGCAGCCCGCTCGGTCGTACTATGCCTTGACAAAGAGCTGTACTGAACGTGTAGCTCCAAATTGTGTGTGTGTCAAAGGCAGATGACAGGGCATCTAGCAGCGCAAATGACAGAGCGATGGTAGTGACGAAGCTCAGGTACACTTTCTACTCCTCTAGCGCGAAGTGCAACCGAGGTCGCCCATGTCAATGATAGCAGGCTCTCGTGGTCTGCGGACTGAACCGTTGTGATATGTTCCAATTGACAAGGAATCAAGTCATCGATATAGGCGTTTCAAGCTGCACGACCTGCTTTGGCCAATCTGTCCACTCATTCCAGTATGGGCCCAAGCAGTGATCGACAGTTTCAACAATGCTTCGTCCACATCCTTCCATCCACCAGTAGTGGTTCATCCTATGGATCAGGGCTCCAAAACAGGCGAAGACGATCATCGCTGGCGGCTGCCGTTGGTGTAGAAGGGTGAAGTAGGACTCGGGTGCAATAGAAACCCAGATGAAAGGTCCTGACCAGGGCCCGTAATTCGCTTTGAGAGGATTTGCATTGTCCTGCCAATCACCAGACTGCTTGAGCCACATGTTGCACTGCCGCAAAGCGAACAACGTTTGATTGTAGGTTTCGGCGTGCTCACTCTGGCGCCAGATTCCCTCAAGCCGGCTGATGTGCTGGTCATCTTCGTCAGGTTCTACCCCAGGACGCAGCTCCAGCCATCTGATGACGTCCAATAGGGAGCCCAACGGTCCCGCAGCTACCTGTTCACGGACTCGCTCTATGACCGGCCTTAGGCCACGTATAAGAGGAATCCATGAAGCACCTAGGATTCGTGATGTGTGTGCAGCGACGACATACGTACTCGTGTGCTGGTCATTGTATAGCGGTCCAAAAGAGATGAAAGCGTAGAGGAATGTCAGCACCGCGTTCGAAAAGATAGCGTTGCCTGATTCTGGCGCGATTTCTCCTTGGAGGCTTTCCATAAGTCCTTGGGTCGCTTGGCTATGGTGTTGACCAGCAACAAGCATGGCCGAGTGGCGATTGACAGGGTCCAGATACGCGCGGTGTAGTGCCGCCAGACTTAGGATTCTGTTCATCAGCGGACCATTCTGAAAGGCAAACTGTGGAAACGAAGATTGCCAAATGTGGTTCACCGATGGTGATTGCGCGATACTGAGGCAGGTGATTGTGGTCCAATGGTGTAGCAATGCAAGGTCGCTGAGCGTGAAGAGAGACGAGTCGGAAGCGACGTTGCTCACGTAACTGGTAGGGTAAGTCTCACTTGGGACAGTGCATGACCGGGAAGAGGAGGCTGGCGAGGCAGTTGTTTGAAGCGATGAAGAGCTTGTACTGGCTTTCGCTCTTGGGTGTGTTTCTGCAGGGTACACACATATGACGAAGTGTCGTGTACAGTGAGCACATGAAGGTTTCTCTTCGCCACACTTGGATTAATGTCAGATTGATAGCTTGATGAGGCGCATAACAATACCTTGATACGCCGCCGCCTGCATTCATCGCACCCCGCTCGCGACTTGCGATGTGCTCGACGCGTCTGGCCCATCATGGGTTAGTGAATGCACGCCTTTGGCACGACCGCCAACCAGATCTGATTCGACGCAGACCGGCTGCTGTAGCGGGACTGTTGTACTTGGGTCAATCGGATGTTGATTCCTCTACGGGCGCGAGTGCGAAAAACGAAGTACGCCCCCTGTACGCTAACATTGACGCTAGTCCATCACGAAGACACATCGACACCAAACTCCTAATCTAGAATTTCCAACTACTCAACAAAAGCCGCCGAACCTCATACACGATCTCTCTCGTATAGATCAATGATACTCTCGGTCTTTCCCAGCCTCATAGACCTTCCCACGCCAAACACTTCCGCGGCATACACAAAGTGCATCATGACCTGTACAACGAGCATAGGCGCCGCGTCGAACATATAAATGTAGATTTCATGGCTGACAAGGTAACCACTGTGACCTTGCGCAAACTCGATGACGCGAAAGACGCACCGAGCGACGATAATGAAAGCCGCAGCCAACACCATCATCAGAAGCTTGTTCCATGGGTATTTGCCGTACTGCGGGATAACATGTCGCTTGGGCGACTTGGACATGCGGATCCAGAACACTATCGAGATGCAGACGAAGAGTCCAAGGAAGATGAGTTGGACGAAGAGTCCGATCAGCATGATCTTCTGGCCCATGTTTGCCATGCTGGCCTGTGCCATCATGCCGCCTCCACCAGCTTGCATGAAAAACGAAACAACATCGCCGCAAACGAAGATCTTGGTAACGCGGTTTGGTCGGATGATTGAGGCTTCTTCGGCGTTGACGAATACGACGAGTCGGCCGTAGATCATGTATATCGTTGCGGCGTAGAGCGAGGGAGGTAGGATGATAAACAGTGACTGTCCGATGTATGGCCCAAGACTGGCGGGGGACCCTGCAGATATGTAACGAGCCACATACCCGATGGTCATCACTGGAGATGTCAGCTGTAGAACAATTTTACTTTGAAGTGCAACTCACTGAAAGCACCGACTACGAAAGATGTATAGAACCATGCCTTCGACCGGACCATTTGAAAGAGATGGAATAAAGCACTAAGTCCAAAAGCTGCAGCTGCAATGATGCAAGCTGGCTTGCTGGGGTCGTATGCGTAGAGGCCGTGATCCCCTGCCATTTTGAAGATGTGTGAACGATGAGCGAGTATGTGGAAGTGCGTATAACGAGAGACTGTTGAAAGGCGCTAAGCGGAAAGAGAAAGTAATTCAAAGAATGACTGAAGAAGGCAAGTGAATGAGTGAACTGGGTCTGAACGCAGTGGATTGTCTGGATTATTTAAAGCCATCGCACACCATTGTTTAAACAGAACTGGTTGTCCCTGCAACATGTTTCTGGGCCCCACATCAATACGTCCGTATTACTATACGGCGTGCACTGGCCTCATTTTCGACTCAGCCACGCACCTGTCACAGATTACCCCTAGAACCATGTCTGTCAGGATGTGCACTGACAGCTGCGGTAGGTCCCGGCTGCCGTAAATCGTATGCACAGTGGTTAAGTGTAGAAAGGCCCGCATATGCGAAGATTCGAATCAGCCCTACAGCACACCCCCCGCTCCCTTCGAGCGATCATGTACGTTCCAGCCTTGTCCGAATGAACGAGATACGGTTTGATGTATCATTAGCCATCTTCAAAGCAACGTCTTACCCTACGCCAAGTCAACGACGTTTTGAAACGGCACCGGTATCCGACGATTCAACTCCACTACATTGCGTCCTCAATTGTGTCCTATGCCGAATCATCGGTAAAATGCTACAGTCGCGCCGCGTTGAGGGTGTGCGCCACTCATCAAATTGGAACAACCAGGCGGCAGCATTGGCATACACCCGCGACATCAACGGCGTCGAATGCTGTCGATGAGGTGTTACTGTATTAATATATCAACATCATCTACTACGGTCCTGGGTATCCTATCTCCTCTCTGTTGTCGTCGACAACTCGCCCGTACCTATGCACTGGTCAGTATATCCCACGTATCATTTATGGATCAACTTACTCCAGCAGCAACCTGAAGAACCACGTCTCGAAGTCCACGTTCCTCAACACTTTATCGTGCCACTCTGTACTCCTCTCCGCAATCTCCCTCGCCTTCTTCTCACCAAGACTATCGCCATTGCCGCTCTTGTCCGCTTTCTTCTCCTTGCCGTGCCCACCAATGTCAGTGACATCGCTCTTGTCTCCGCTGAACCAGCGCACTAAATCAAGATGCTCGTCACCGCGCAAACTCATGGGTATGTAGTGCACCCACGGCCTGAGCCACTCGCTGTGCCACTCTCTGAAAATTGACATCTTGTACGTCAAGCTGCGGCTCTTGAGAAAACTATAGAAGCGACCGGAGAACGCGTTGCCGTCCATGTCGAGGAGGTGCTTGTAGTACCACGCATCCTGGCCGTCAACTCGTTCCACAACCTCGAAGAACTCCTTCTGCGCATCACAGTCGCCCGGGTCGCATTGGCCGATGTGGCTGAACTTGACGTCGACAAGATGGTGAAGAGCCCTGCGGTCAATGTTCTCAACACTGTAAATGGGCTCGGGCGATGTTTCTGGCGTGACGAGGATCTGTGCTTTATCTGGTGCGTTAAAGCGCTGCACCACATGTTGGCGGTGCTGTCGCCTCCACCCGCCATTGCGACTGAAACCGCCGGTTGTAGATCCACGCCAGTACAGACTGTTCGTTTTATTCTCCCAAGGAGTGTCGTGACTTCTGTCATAGCCAACCTTGCCGAACCAGTACCAGGGGCTGGGGTAAAGGATGTCCTGGAAGCTGGAGATCTTCGACTGCGAGAAAACAGGCGTGAGCTCATGGATGATGCTGAAAGCATTGGGCCGCTCGAAGAAGCCGAAAGTGGAAGAGAACGATGGCGAGTTACAGATGTCAGAGAAGGCCGTCGCATTGTAGACGTGATTCAGTGGGCCTGCAGCGTAAGAGGTCAGATTGTCCGCGGCGAAGTCTTCAAAGGTCTGCGCTTGGCTATTGGCGGGGCACGAAAGTCGGGCATGCGTCCAGGTCTGCTGGTGGGCAAAGCGATTAAATTTGCTTGTGCTGACCTCATCGAAGCGCTTGCCGTCGTTCAGGTCTTTCGGTCGCTTTGAGAAGTTGTTGCGAGGATCGGAGTTCTTCGCAGCACGAGGCAGGACCTCATCCTGCGCTTTGGCTATCATTGAGGAGAGGAGATCGTTTGGCACCACAACACGTGGCTCATCGTGGATGTTGAAGCCAAGGTCCATGTCTGGGAGATACTGGACAAAGTCCTTCATCATGCCGGTTGTAGCCTGCTGCTGCCACTCGTCACCATTGCCAATCGACACTACTTCGCCATTTCTTATAGCCACAGCAATCAAAGCACTATCGTCGTGGCCTATCGCATTCTTGATGCGTGAACGAATTATTTCCGGTTTGAGTGCCCAGAATGGTAACAGCATTTGGTGGATCGTGTCAAACTCGTCGATCATCACGACGTTGCGACGTTGCGCGAACTCGAACCATTTGTCAAAGTAGGGAGGCGGTGCTATGCCGTTCCTGCGTCTGTACTCGCGGACGGCCTGATCTAGCGATTTCGACTGCTTTTGGAGGATGTGTTGGAACTCTGTCTCGGCGGCGTTGATTAGCTGGGCTGCTGGATGGCCATGGTCCAAGTCGACTGATATGGAACCAAGAGGGGTCGCCGAGGGCTGGATTTTGAAAGTGGCGGGAGTTTGAGTTGAAAACTTGTAGTACTGCGCTCCAGATGCGTGTCGAACAAGCAGTACCGTAACTGAAAATGCTGTGACTCCAAACAAGATGCGTCTAATGCGGACAGAGCTCCGGATGTCGATGAAAGAGCTCGAAGATGACGAACCATATAAGTACAGAAGAGCGGAGATCCCGTAGATGATGGTGAACCAGATGCCGGAAAAGCTGGCCGAAAACTTCAACTGCGCGCAAATGCAAGAGAACAGGGCCCAAAGCGAAACGTGAACAGCGCCTTGCTGCGAGAGCTGTGCCGGCAAATCAGCAACCCTTCTGAAAGGTAGTCTATCATCACGCCACAACTTACAATATAAAACGTGAAGAAGTTCACAGCGATATTGATGATAGTCATAAAGAATACTTGCCGCACAGTTCTGAAATCGTGCACAGTCTTCCAATCACGATCGAATTCACGATACAATGGCTCCCACGTTGTCGCACCTGGCGCAACCGAGGGCTCAATCATGAGGGTTGCAATGCCACATATGACCGCTATAGCAGCCGCAACATCCCTCAATGTTGCCAGTTGCTGGGCATTGTGGTTGTTGCTGACCGACCCACGTCTCGCGAAGGAGCCATCTGCGGACATGAGTCCTCGTGGACCGCCCTCGTCTTCCTTTGAACCTCGCACCGCAATCTCGAGCATGACCAAGCCACTTGCTGCGAAGATGGCGCTGCTTATGCCGAGGGCAGAGGTTGTAGAAGTCACATAGACACTGAGAGCAGCGCTGGCCGCGATTGTGAGAGTCACCAGCAGATCGGACGACTTCTTGCTTGATTGCTTTTCGTTGGGGATGTTCAGTTCGGAGGAGTCGCTGCGGGCATGGGTGGGTAGGGCCAGGTGTCTGGATAGGAGCTCGTTTTCAGAGATGAGGACGGCGAACAGCGGTAGCAACCACTGCATATGTCAGTTATAGCATCTTCATCTGCATTCGACATAGATACCTTTGTCGCCCGAACGCCATCCTTATCGCAGGCGGCTCTGTCGCATATGTGAGACAGGGCAAGGAAGGCACCTGCAAGCCAGCTCGTGCTCTTCTTCCTGCCACCGTTATTGGAGTATATCCCTACACGGAACATGGTCGGTATCCATAACGAGAGCCACGATACCGATGTCACGAGCAGCGAGTGCTGGACAGGGCTGTTGACACTGGCGACAGCCCCAAGAACTGTGAACAGCAGCGGAGCAAGCAGCAGGTGGTGCTTGGCGACATTTCCGGCGATACGAGTCACGGCCGGGTGCATTGGAGCAGAGAGTAGACTACGGCCCGTGGGGTGGCATGGATTCGTCTGTCGTGCGCGTTGGTGGGCTTTGTCCCAGCGCGTGAACCGGCGAGTGATCGTCAGGGTCGCCAAGCCGGTGACGCCATGCCGTCTCCGCGTCAGCCTCAACACCAACCTCATTCTCAGCACGTCCTCACGCATCGCATCATGTCTGTATCTGAACTTCCTCTTGTAATATTCGAAGGATATCGTCTTGGTTATCTTCAAGGTGACGTTAAAAGTTTGCGTGATGCCTTGTGCAAGACTTCAAACCAGGTTGGAGAATACAAGAATATGTAGATGTAGTGGTACGTGAGCGTTAGCAAAGAGGGGGCTACCATCAGCTAAACTTTGATTTGACGGACGAAGGACCCTCCGTAAGACACTAGCCAAGCAGGCCCAAATCTGTATGGAGAATGGCTATCAGCCTAAAGTTTGTGGCACTCAAAATGTCGCAATACTGTCGACCAAGCTCGCGACACTTCAGAACCAACACAATCGCTGCATCGAATTGAGCAACGTAGCGCCTAAGCACGAAGCGGTTTGTATGCGTATATTAATCCACAAGTGATGACGGAACCCTTTTGTAGGGTGTCGCAGCAATTGTAGAACGCTTGAAACTTCCGGAAGCGTGTGCTTCGAAGGTTTGTGTGATTCCTCTTACACGCCTTTAAGTCAGTCTGGCGAATACAAGAGCTTGTGGATATGTTCTTACACGCTGACTTGTGTTTCTTTGCCAAGTTCACACAGTCACTTTGCGCATTCACAGCATTCATAGCAGTCGTAAGTTGAAAGAGCATAAGTTTCCTTTCAGTCAACTATAGGCTCTACCAAAAAAACACCATACTCCTACACATCCCAACCTATCTCCAACTCCAATAGAGGCGAAACTGGCACTCTAGATGCTTCGTACTATGCCGCTATCTCGCACTGCATAGTACTATCCAATGGGCGGACCTAATCGTCGTCTGACTCGACGTCGTCTTCGTGCAGTGATGGCTCCATCAGGTCGGCACTGGCATGGCTGCCTTGACCTCTGCTCTGAGAGGTCTTGCTTGAGAACTTGCGACGATTCTCTACAGGTTGGCCTTCCTTGGCTGGACCTGCTTGTGGCTCAAGTAACTTCTTGGCCATGGGAGCGGCGTTCTTGCCTTCAGGCTTCTGCTTGCCTTTTCCCTTGTTATCGACCGACTGGAAAGAAGCTTTTTCCGTCTCTTCGGCCCGCCTAGCCAGGAATCTCTTTTCGGCAACGGCGAAACCTCGTTCGACACCATGCCAGACGCTGCCTTCGAGGATCTCTTCGTGGACTGACGAAAACTCTCGCCATGTCCATTTTCGGGGGTCAAGGCTGGAATCTCACTCTGATTTAACAACAAGCTGACACAAGGTGCGCCAGCCGAATGTATTGCCGATTCTCATACCAACCTGGTAAGGATTCTTCGGGTGGCTCATGTCTTTGAGGTACTCGACCAAGCTCATATCGATGTCCAAGTTACCCTGTGCAGCCCGGCGATATTCCCAGGCTAGGGAACATTCGACATAGCCAGAAAGCCAGTGTTCTTCTGTCAAGGCTTTGATCTTACGATCGGAGAGCGCGTACTTGCGCTCCTCACTCCAAGGTGCTTTACCAGTGTCGTCCAGCACGTTGGACTTTCCAGGCATCTCGTGGAGGCTGTGGAGGGCCTTCTCCTGCTGTTCGATGCGGTGTTCCCTCTCCGAGAGAGCTGCTTCGACAGAAGCCTCCTTACACGGGGGCTCTGTCTTCTGGTCAGCCATAGCTTTGGCGACTTCTGCCTGATCGCAGACGTTGTACACATCATCGTTCTTGGAATGTTGACTGAGAGGGCGATTAGCCTCTGCCTCAGTAGCGCTGCATGCTGTAGCGTTGAGGTCTTTGACGGCTGTTATGGCACTGTTGCCGTTTCCATGGATATCATCCAGTAGAGTCTGTCTCTGAGCTTCCCATGCTTGGCGCTCAGCGTCGAGAGTGGCGCGATCCTTTGCGACTTGCGACCTGTAAGACTCGGTCTTAACAAAGGACTCGATGGCTTCTTCCTGAAGCTTGATCATCTGCGAGAAACGGTCCTCTATTCCCTCGGCAAGCCGACTTATCGCAGTCGGGTGTGGTGTACGAAGCTGCAGCTCGAGCTTTTGCACCTTTTCTCGGAGTTCGGCCGCCTCATGCTGGGCAGCCTCGAGTTCGGCTTCCAACTTCTCAAATCTCGAGGTTGGTTCAGGCGGAGACGGAGCCATCATTGGCTTGTCTGTGCTCGTTTCTGCCGGAGCAGGTGTTGCGGTGCGAGCTGCACCGACTTTGGGAGACGAAGCCGCACTTGGCTTGTCAGTGCTCGCTTCTGCCGGAGCTGGCGTTGCGGTGCGAACTGCATCGTCTTTGGTCATGGGTGCGGCGGAGCCGCCTGTAGCAAATCAGTAGAAGCCAGAGTGACTGTATAGATCAACCTACCAGATTTGTCTGGTGGATCAGACATTGTCAGTGTGTGTTGTGTGTTGTGTGGGAAAGCTGTCTGACGTGAAAGACGATTTTTACAAGTGCCACGGCACATGGTTATTCCGGCACAGCTCAAGAGCAGGTGAATACTACAGCACCATCGGTATGTGTGAAACTCTATTCATGTTGGTGCTGTTTGTTGGCTACAGCACATTATACACATAAGCGACCTTTGGGCAAGAAGACAAAGCACCACTGTAGCGCAGAATTGTTGCTCTAACACATCACACGGCACAAAAAACGCACACGAGTCACTTGAACAGAACAGAACCAAGAAGTGTAGTCAATTTCTTTTCAATTGACTACGGTGAGAATGGTGACAGTGCTAGACCAGAGGTCTAGAGTCATCACCTGAACCATCAAGGAAGCTCACCTCGCGAGCTCCTCTTCCTCCTATTCCTCCTCCTTGACTTTTACATTCTGAACATCGTCCATGCCTGTCCTGGATCGACTGGCAGCACTTTCCTGTACTGACGCTGGCATCGGGCGAGAAGCCGATCTGGCTGCTTGCAATGGGCCCTCCGATTCTCTCACACGAGCTTGTGTGACTTGGGCTTGACCAACCTCCTGTCTGAGCTTGGTGTTTTCGTCGGTAAGACGACTATTCTCAGTCTCAATGCCTTGGCATCGTTCCCGGAGATCGTCAAGATCCTTCCTAACGTTGACAATCTCGAGGCTTTGGTGACCATACTGGTTCACAGCATGCTGATTTGACTTTTGCAACTCGCTGATCTTAGCGGTGTACTTGATCCTCATCTGCTCAATCTCGGCAGCGTGGGAGGTGAGCAATTCCTTTTTCTCGACCTCGCTCTGGATGAGTCTCTTCGAGAGAGAATCTTTTTCCGTCTGGAGATGATTCTTCTCCCCTCGCAGAGAGGTTACTCGTTTCTTAGCATCGACCAGCTCGCTCATGGTTGCATCAAGGCGAGCTTGCACGAGGTCAAGGGCTCTCTGCATGCCATCGAGCTGACCAGGTTGCTGTTCTACAGTACTGAGATCCTCAGTCTTGACTGCGTCACCGTCGCCTGTGCTGGCTCCGGCTGCCGACTTCTTCTCCACTTTCTTACGCAAGTGTTGCTGCAGCAAGTACACCGCAGGATTGACGGACGGGTCGATGGTGTCTTGCTCTACCAGAGGGACACGGGGGATGTTGGGAGATCGATCTCGTTGACCGTATCTGCTCCGATCGTCTGGGCTCCGACTTCGTCGAAGCGATCCACGACTTCCGCGTCGCTCGTTGTGGCCTCGGCCTCGACCGCCACGGGTGTAGCCACTTCTGTTACCATCTCGTCGAGAGGTATCTCGTGCATTGTTCTGGTCAGCTTCCTTCAGGGATTTTCTAGCTGCCGTGATTTCATCTCGGGTCCTGAGATGAACGTGTTCTGGCCAATGCTCTTTGAGCCATGTCTTACCGAGTACATTACCGTACACGGTCATCATCAAAGGACAATGCTGTCCTCGATGGGCTGTGTTGCTGTTGCACAGCGCGCAAATAGAATCACATGCGTCTGCATTGTTCTTGCGGTGGTCGTAAGAATGCGGTTTCAAGCATCTTGGGCAGTCTTGGTCTTCGGGGAGGGTGCCAGCCCGGGAAAAACATTGACGAATTGCATGGTCAGGGACGAGAGGTTGCCCATCGGGCGGAGGATCAGGTGGTGCCATCGTGGATGGCGAGTGTGGTGTTATGTGTATGGTGAAAAAGGAACTCAAAGTTTGCTATCATGAGAATGTGCGCCACGGAACATTGATGCCGGGTTGCCGAGACAGCAGCGACGTCACGATGGGCCAGCAAGGTGAAAGTGAAGGCAAGAACGGGCAGGTGGCCGTGCGGGCTCGCACAACACTTAGAGTGACACTGCAATATGTGTGCACACCACATGTATGCGAATAGACAAGGCTGCACCAAATTGAACTTTGGGTTCCCTGAGGTTCTAAGGATTCTTGAAGCTTGAAGACTAAAAGCGTAATTAGGTACGCGCATGAAGCTCAGTGCGGGCATGTGAGCACGCAAGACCGCGTGTCAAGCAAAACAACATACTAAGTAACAAACGAAGAACAAGGCATGACTGCCGAGATGCTACTTACGAATATCACGGGAGCATACTACAATGTTGGTAGTGACTGCATCAACGTAGCTGGCAAGAGCATGGAGTCGCTGCACTTCTCAAAGCTAATGCACACCAAGAATGTTGACAAGTGGAACGAGCTTGACCACTGAATCATTGCTAATAAACCCGTGAAGGACCACTGATTTCAAGATTTGAAATGCGCACGTCAAAGGGAGGCACAGATTGATGCCGAGAGACTCGAGAGAGTCCGAGCGCTCCAGACAGAATTTCATTTAGAAACTCGGAAGACTTCGAGAACAACATCTGATATGCGAGCAAGCTCAAAATGAAGCAGAGTTACAGAAGAACTCCAAGGTAGTGCGGGTTGTCGATAGCGTCATAAAACAGTAGGAGGCCATCACGCAATATCTTTCCAGGTGGAGGTGAATTAGCTGGAGGAAGTCAAGCTTGTCTCTTTCATGCGTTGGAGTTCATATTAAGAATAACCGTGCTAGTTATGCCTCTTGAAACAAGTGACTACCATGCTGCACACCCCCTCGTGACTTGCCTTTGTAAAGAGAGAAGCTCGTGACAACAGACATCCCCCCTAATGAGTCACGTTAGTCTGGACGCGATAGTCAGTATGCTGCGCATCTGTTTTCGGTACACATTTCACAGTCACAGCATGGTAAATGACATTTCGGGGTCAATCATCAATTGACACCTAACAAGATTCTGTGGGGCCATTGCCACTGGCCTGCTCCCTCGGCAGCCAACCGTGTACATCGTATCATCAGTCTCGATGATCTTTGCGCATGACCTTCTCGCCTTGACGCAGAACCGACAGCTTTGGTTGTCTTCATCCAAGACACACTCTTTCTTCTTGTGCCAGAAGACGTCGCACTGGACGCAATGGCTGGCCGAAAGTCTATCCGGGCGCTGCACAAGTCTTGCGAAGGGCTTCCAGTAGCTTTCACCACTGGCCATGAGAGTAGCCTGCTCTTGGGAGAGCTGCGATGCTGCAGGCTCTAAAGCGCTCGCTGTTACCCAATCCTGGTTGCTCGTGTCCCGAACTAGAGAGGTCAAAGCAGTCTGCTTTGAAAGCGGTCAATAATTGAGCCTTGTTGGCGGTCTGGGAACATTGACTTCAGCGTTCTGAGCTACTGACACATCCTGTCGGGCTCGCATCTTTCTAGGATTTTGTGCGTCGTTGGACGTCTGCTGTTCTGCGACGCCGCCATGCAAAAGGTCTGACAGACCGCCTCTAGGTTCCGACAGCACACACTGTACTGGGTGGTCAACCATGAACAGTGGCTGGCTCGCCTGTCTGTTGGTTGTAAAGCGAACGACCTCATCTGGATCGAACATCTCCCTGTCAGGGGATGGCTGAAGGGCGGGCCCAGCGAAACCTGGCATGGCATCGAAGCCGGCAATCACATCTGACAGCTCCTCATCTGGGGATGGATCGAAGGTGGCCTCGCCAAACCGTGATGTGATGTCGAAGTCATCGCCACGATCATGGCGTCTAATTTCGGGTCCCCAGAACCTCTAGCGCTCAGGCTCTGGTTGATGTCTCGACGAGACCATCGAGTTATCGTCGCTGTCAAGCAAACTCGCTCGACGAGTGGACTCAGCCTCGTTACCACCGTCATGATATCGGACCTCACGCGGTCTTTGGACGCAGAGCTCGTCGCGCTCAGGTTGTCGTGCCTCGCCGGATGCACCTACTTGTGCATGCGGAGATCGAGGTTTGGCGAGCATAGCTTCGACTCGGTCAAGGAAACTCCTTTGACGTGTAAACTCAGCCTCGTTGACAGCTAGCTGCTCGTCAAATGCATCCTGCGAGTCTCGTAGGGCCTTGTATTTCCGTTCCACAAGCTGTTCTTGCTTCTGAAGATCAGTCTTGATCTTGGAACATAATCTGCCCAGACCCGCGGCAGCTTCTTGCAGCGGTCTGCCCTTCTCGGCAAGACGGGGTCGTATGCGAGCTTCTTCTCGCAGGGCTTCGAGCGTCCTCGACGGTCGAAAGGGATCCAGGGCATCTGCCCGGAGTGTCTGTCTCTTAGGTGAGTGTTTCACAGGCTCACCTTCCTGTGTGTAGTCATCGCTCAGTCGTGGGCGCTTTCTGGCATCCATGATGAACGAACGGTGTAAAACAAGGACGGACAGGAAAGCGCAGCGGTTTTTGTTATGGTGAGGAGGTGCGCGACTGCCTCTCATTGTGACTGCCGTCTGTTGTGATTGCCGGCCACGTCAAGGCTCACCCTTACCACTCACCGGGACTCACGATAATTCGGCAGCGTGCGTCGAGCTATGGCTCTTCTTGTGGTATCGTCTACGAGCGACTATATCTTTTCTGCTGCTTCGATTATGGTCTCCGTACCTCCTGGTCTTACCGTTTTGGATTCTGAGATGAATCGTCAACAGTGGACAATCTCCCACCACAACACGGCCTTGAGGCAGAGATTGGCCCGAATCAAGTCAGATCTCGGGTCCAAGATCGAGTAATGGCCTTGAGCGTGCATGAGACTGAGAGAGCATTATTACCAGGACCATTTTTTCACGTCAACACCCACCCCAGCGCCACAAGACCAACAACCAGGGCTTTGCTGTGGAGGGACTCAGTGATGAAAAAGCCCCAGAACAGAGCTTTTCAGCTCGAACAGTTGGCTGCAAGGAAACCAGAGAAATGGAGGAGTATCAAAGCCTCCTCATCCCACGCATCCCATCTTATCCTCGGCACCATTCTTCCGCAAGCCAACAAAGATCGTCAGTGTCGTATCGCAGATCGCGCCAGATAACCATCACGTTTCCATCTCGTGCTCCACCAGTAGATACCACGATCTCGATCTGAAACTCCTCAATCTCATCATCACGAAGCTTGCAACATCAGCACCGTCACCAAAACACCACTACTCCAACCTCTTTCACCAAGCCGCTCTTCACACAATCCTCAAACACACCACACACACCACACACACCACACACACCACACACACCACACACACCACACACACCACACACACCACACACACCAC
>JAPEUT010000203.1:0-50644 GCA_027946375.1 Neodidymelliopsis sp. IMI 364377
GCACAGGCTCAGGCTCGGGGGCCTGCTGTGGTATCACAGGCGTGGGGGGCGCGACGTCTGCGGGGGGCTGCTCGAGGGGCTTGTGTCGTGAGGCGCGGTTGGGCCGCGGGGGTGGCTCCGGCTCGTACTTTTCGACAAAGTTGCGGGGGAACAGGCCATCGTGTGTGGTGCCGGCGTCGTCGGTGTACTCGCCCACGTACCAGTCGGCGTCCTCCTCCTCTGTGACGGTGATGATCTGGCCCGTGGAGAAGCTCAGGTCGTCGTCGTGGGGCGAGGCGTAGTCGTAGACGGCCTTGACCTTGTACATGGTGGGTGCCAATGCCAATGGCGGCCTGGACGGCGGCAACGCAGCTGCGCGCGGGCGTGTGCGGCGGTGGTGGTGGTGGTGGTGTGGTGTGTACCGCGGGCCGCGTGGAAGCTGGCGGTGCGGGCCGGGCGACGCAGGTGCGTGGTGAGGCTGCAGAGGATGCAATGGGCGATGCGCGGGGACGGTGCGCGGGAAGCCGGTGGTCAATGGGCCCCGAGTGGTGGTGCGGGCGTGGTGGAGGGTGTGGGTGTGGGTGAGGGTGAGAGCTGCTCGTGGTACCGACTGGGGTTGCGGTTGCTGATGGTGCCGGACTTCGTCATGCACTAGTTGGGCTAGGTAGTTGAGCCCCTCGCAGCCATGGAGCTCATGGACCATGGTCATGGTTGGGTAGCTTAGCGCATGCACGCCCACGCTCCGCCCAGCCGTTCGTCCCCCAACGGCTACACCTGGAAACCAGAAACTTAAAACTAGAAACTAGAAACTAGAAACTAGAAAGCACAGCATGCCGCCCAAGTCCATCTTGAAAAAGACCAGCGCGCCCGTGAGCGCGCCCAACGGCCAGCCCGTGAACCAGCGCCACCTGGACGTGGCCCTGCACCATGCAAACATCCTCGAGCAGCGCAAGCTCGTCGAGGCCCAGGTGCTCGACGCCATCATGACACTAATGGAGTTCCCCCCTTCACCACACGCAGATGCCAAACGCCCCTCGCCCGCCGACGCCCGCGCCTTTGGAGACGCCGTCGCTGCCTTCCAGCCCGCCGATTACGATGCGCTGATTGAAGAGCGCAACATTGCCGACAAGTGCGGCTACGCGCTGTGTCCCCAGCCCAAGGCCAAGGCGCGCTCCACGGCCAAGAAGCAGTTTGTCGACACGGACAAGGGCGTAGAGATTGTAGACCGGAAAGTGCTCGAGGTGTGGTGCTCCGACGACTGCGCAAAGCGCGCCCTGTACATCAAGGTGCAGCTGAACGAGGAGCCGGCCTGGCTGCGCTCGGGTGGCCATGGAGAGAAGATTGAGCTCATGGTAGAGAACACGCTCGAACACGATGCAGCACTGCCCGTGCGCACCAAGCAACAGGCTGCACCTGCACCTGTCAACAAGGACGACGACGACGACATGGACGCTGCGTGGGCTGCACACGACGACGCTGCGGCAGAGCTGGCCCTGGAGCGTGGTGAGAAGCCTGGCAATCCGACCAAGGCGACCAACAGCCTGGTGCAGGACCTCATCACCGAGCGCGCCTCCAGCAGTGCCCCGCCGCAGCCCCCGTCACTGCCTGCTGGCTCAACCATGGCGATTGAAGGGCACGTTCCTCGCCACAACCGTCCCAAAGACGACGATGAGGACGAGGAGGACGAGCAGGACTGGGACAAGCACCTGCCTGGATGAAGGAGTGTTGATGAAAACTATTTACAAACACATTATTATCACGAGCAAGCCTGACCACAGCGACAGCCATGCAGGTCCAGGCGAGGGAGCTGTGGCAGCATGAGTTGAGGTTGAAGTTGAAGTTGAAGTTGAGGTCATGAAGCCGCGAGCATAGACCCAGCAAGGATGCAACATGCCACTTCTGAGTATGAGTGCGAAGAAGAGAAGCCAGAGAGTGTTTAGATAGCGTGACGTGCGAGGTGCATGGCTGAATGCTGAATATATCGTGTCGAGATAGCCAATCCAATTACTGAGCATACATGTGTGAGCAGCTCTTATTCGTCATGTTGCATGTCGGACTTGCGGCGGTGACACGGGCCACCCGAAAGTGTTCTCCAGACAGGTAGAATTGACCACCACCACAACCACTTCAGCCGCCCAGCACCCACAGCGGCTGTCGCATCGCCATGGCCCTCCGACGACAGAGCCTGTCCCCGACAGCCAACCTCCTGCGCCATTCGCGCCTCTTCTCGCTGCCCAACCCGCTGCCGCGCCCCAACGTCGGCGAGATCCAGGGCGCGGGCGTCGCCAAAGCCTCAGACACGGCCACGCTGCCCTACCCAACACACCAGGCCATTGCCACGACCAAGAGCTCGCTGGCCCGCGGCGACTGGGGGCTCAAGCGCAACCTGCCCGCGCGCTCCCACCTGCTGCAGACCAGCGACCCCGTGCTGCGCATCACCCAGCTCGACACCATCGAGCATGTCACCGACTTCGACTCGGCCGCCGATCACGTGCGCACCCGCCAGAAGTGGGAGGAGATGGGCGTGCCCATGATGAAGGGCAACAGCCAGCTGCGCGCCTACGACCGCTCCGGCACCCCGCCCCAGGGCGCCTTCGAGGCCCGCGACGACACCACCAGCTACGACACGGCCCTCGGCCTCGACGAGAACGGCCTGTACCTGCAGGCCCTCAAGGACAACAAGCAGGCGCGCGAGTCCAAGGGCCCCCGCGCCCGCTTCTCGCCCTTCAAGCCCCCGCCCGTCGACGCCGCCGTCCACAACGCCCGCCGCTGGAAGCACGAGGGCCCCTGGCTGCCCGGCCAGAGCGCCGACGAGTTCGCCGCCTACATCAACCGCGAGCTCGCCAAGCGCCGCGACGAGTTCAACGCCTACCTGACCGAGTTTGTCAAGAACGAAATCTACACCACCCGCCAGCTGCAAGCCTCCAAGTCGGGCGACCTCGCCCCCATCGACCCCTCCGAGGCCGCCGCCTGGCAGGCCGCCCGCGAGAAGCAGTGGGCCGCCATCTCCAAGCACGACATCGCCGCCGGCATCAAGGCCCTGCGCAAGGAGACGGCCAACAACCCCCTCGGCTCCAAGCTCGTCACCAAGCTCATCACCCCGTTCCTGCGCCTGCCCACCATCCGCTTCAAGTACAAGGCCTACGCCGAAGACGCCGCCACCCGCGACTTTGACCAGTACCAGTTCGACCAGGAGACGGCCCCGCTGTCTACCCACCCCAGCGCTGGCCTCGGCTACCTCAAGACCAAGTCATACCTTGCATCCCACCCGCTGCTCGGCCCCCAGGGCAGCGCCACCCCGGTCCCCGCCCGTGTCGTCCAGGCCCGCCAGACGTCGACCACAAAGGAGCACTACGCCCGCCTCGGTGTCGCCGGCTTCGTCGCCAACGACCAGTTCCGCGCCACCGACACGTCCTCGTCCTCGCGCGCCAACATCTCCTCGGCCAAGGACGTCGAGACAATCGACATCGACACCCCCGGCGGCAAGAAGATCCTCGTCAACCCCCTCTTCGGCTCCGTCACAAACGACGGCCGCATCCACATCAAGCTCACCCGCAGCACCGGGCCCGAAGTCGCCGTCGCCCGCGGCGAGCTCGACGACAAGCCTCCTGTGCGCGACCAGCACCAGTCCGCCTCGGACGCCCGCTTCAGCAGCAGCTTCACCGGCTCTTCCGGCGTCAAGGAGCTCGACGAGATGAGCGGGCAGGCACAGCAACTCACCAACTTCCTCAAGTCGCCCGCAAAAGGGCAGCCGGGGAGAGGGTTCCCTGGTGTTGCGGACGCGTTGAGGAGTAGTTAGTCAAATTGCCTGTCATGTGTAGTGTATTGTAGAATGTATATTTTTACTTCATGGAATCAACTCTGTCAACTGAGTTAAAGTGTTCAAGCACTTGTTGAAAAAACGTTGGAACTAAACCCTTCCCTCCTCTCTTCTTCAACATCACCTACTTACTCAGCATATAGCATACATCTACTTATTCATCTACTTATTCATCTCTTGTGCATGCACAACCAACTTTCTACTCCTACACAACTAACAACAAATACCCTCATCCTACTACACTACTCTTACGTATATAAATAGAGCTTCACAGTGCAATGATGGTGTTAAAATAGAATAGACTACCTAGCGTTGTTTGTGTCACTTGTGGAGACAAAGGATGGAGGATGGAGGATTCGAGGGGTGAGCTGTGGCTGGTTATGCTGTGGCTAGTTAGTTATGCTGTGGCTAATTATGCTGTGGCTGGTTATGCTGTGGCTGGTAAAAAGTGTGTAGGATTGTGGCGTTGAGGCGGTGCTTGGGTTGAGACTTGAGACGCGTGAGAAGGAGGGATGGGAGGGATGGGAAGGATGGGATGGGATGGGATGCAATGCAATGCAACATCCGTACAAGGTAGGACAATATACTGTAGATTCCGACTTTCTGATACTTGCAGGGAGTTAAGAAATCAGTCGGAAATAGATCGTGAGGTGTAGATGATGAACTCGATACTTGGAACCATAAAATTAATAGTTAAGAAGTAATTTGTATGCGATAAGAATAGGTAATACCACAATACTTTCTTCCTTATTAGAATTTTACTTGTTGGAAAATTGCATAAAAATTGCATAGTTATACTTGTCTTCTACCTACCTACCTACCTACCTGTCTAGATAGACAAGTCGATTCGATACCAATGTCGATACAATACAGTGGCTGCTTACTGCTTACTGCTTACTTATCTGTGGCGCAGCTTCTCTCCGTCTCCCCTTTCGTCGAATTCCTCAGGTCTGGTCAGGCTATTGGAGCATGCATGGAGGGTGAATTGTTTCGAGATCTCTGTTTCAAGGCGACGTGGTCGGGGTTGTGGCCCCCAATTGCTGTGCATCTACGCGTGTAGACGCGGAGCTTGGGTGTTGCTAGGGTTGTGCATGTCAGAGCAAGATTGGGGGAATTGGGGTGAGAGTTAATAGGTTAGCGATATGCATGGTAGACCTGAGGCTGAAGACTGGAAATTAAAAGAAAGGGTCATGATGCTTGTATTCGAGTACAGAATCGTGGGACACAATTCAGCGGCAACCGAAAACACGGCCGTGTGAGTACATAATTGTGGTTCCATTGGATCGGCGCGTGTCTCGAGTTGCGATTTGAGATGGACTGGCCTGGCGCAAGGCAACGAGGCAGTAGTATGCTCACGCGCACCATCGTCGCCTCCTCCACCCGGACTTGGGGGCCAATTCGCAAAAGGTTGATGATAAGGGCAGACACGCACAAACATTGATGACGAGGGCGCTCACCACGAAAAACTCTGCAACCCCAAATACCCGAGAATTGAGGATGAGGAGGAAAACGACGATGAGGATGCAGACGTCTGCAAACACAATGCGTGATGCGTGATGCGCAATGTCCCGCAGGACGGGCGCTAGGCAGCGCTTGCAGGCCCCACCAGCAAATGAACGAGCCAAGCGTTGCATTCACCCTTCACCCGCTCTCCTCAGCAATTCGCGTGCCTGAGCAAAGCAATATGCGTCGGGCTTTGGGCGCCGACTCGCAAATCGCTGGCTCGGCGTCCCTGGCAGCAGACGTGCGTGTCTGTGCTGCGGGCATGACTGCATAGCCTCGTTGCAGCAACCCAGTCAGTGATGGACCTGGTCGAGCTGAAGATGCGAACTGTGCGGATCCTTCAACGTCGGCCATCTCATCGTAAGGCAAGCAGGCGTTTGGACGTGGATGTGGATGCGGATGAGCGCGGACGAGCGACGAGTTCGCATTGCTCGGACACCAGATGAGAGAGGCTATGTCTGCGACGTGTGCTTCGGCCGGCTGCTGAGCACGATTGCTGCCCATCGAGTCCGAGACACTATGGCGACCAACCACAGCAACCAGGCGCACGGGACAGGCCAAAGATTCTCTCATCACTGAGAAACCAGGCGCAACAACCTCCGTTTCTTTCATCATCAGGCAAATAGCCAGGTCGCAGTCAAGGCACCCGTTGTGGCTGGTTCACCACCATCCGGGCTGTGCAGCCATTCACCACTGGACCCCAAAAGCGCTCGGTCCTCTTCCATTTGACCCCGTCAAGCCCGCCGTTGTGGCCTGCCATCCCAATCCTCCTCTGTGCAAATATGCTCCTTCAGATCCACAGCTATTTTATTCCTACTTCTCCACTTGGTGTGCACATCAGGCTACAGTCAGGCCCTTCGCCACACCTACACCCTATTTGGTCCAAAGAGGCTGCACATCTGGGTCTGACTCTTGCATAACTCGCTGCAGCCTTCCCTGGTACGACGACTATACTGCACTGTTACTGTGCCTCTCTAACGCTTCCTGCTTTGGTACGTTTTGTCTTTGTATTTTGCTTTCACGCTTCGGGTGTGCACTGTCTTGGTGGTCTTATTGTCTTGACGAGTTGGATGCCCCAGTCCGAAGCGTCACTGCCTGGTACCCTCAACATCACATACACACTGTCGGGACGAACACGCTACATAGTTATACTGACTCTTCCTCATCTTTTGTCAGCAACAGCCTTACTCTTGGACAACCATCACTACTTAACAATACTATCACTGCAACTACCAAGACTTACAGTCAGTCGACCTTTATCAAACACAACCAACGTCACTGATCTCATCAAGTCAATAAGACAAACTACCCAACGAAGCTCAACTTTCAAGTCGACCAAGTCGATACACCTCGATGTGCCGAATCGAGGAGAAGGTCTACATCAGTGCAGGTGGCCACCGGTCCACGTTCGACGAAACCTTTCGTTGCGAGCGAGGACGCAGCCGTGGAAAGACGTGCTCGAACGCAAAGGTTCGCACCACTGAGTACAGGACAGGCATGTCTTCTCGCGAGCCTGCCTCTTCACCCATCATGAGCAGCCCGCTCACTCCCGCTGGACAAGGGTTTAACACCCGAACTCGTCGACCATCAACGTCGAGTGGACGGCCTTCGACGAGGGACGGACCTGTCACGCTGGGCACCGAGATCATCATCAATCTCGACTCCAAGAATGGCCCGACAGTCTCCCTCTCCACCAAAGACAAGCACCGTTCATCCATGGGATCCTCGTCTAACGTTGACTCTCCTGGCTCAGACACCATCCACACCGGTTATCCAGATGCCACACTTCCCCCACTAAGCACTGCTTATGCTGGGCCGAGTGGATTGTATGCTAGGCCAAGTAACCATCGGAATCTCTCGTCAGACGAGTCGTACACAGGATCCAGTCGCGTACCTTCTCTCTACCGGACATCCGATGACTATGATACGACTAGCATGGCAACAACAGCATCAAGTGATGCTCGCCCCATCATACATAACGGCCAACGTCATGTGCCATCACCAATTAGCACGACTAATGGTCAGTCGGGAAGTCCTTCTAGCCCCTATCGTACTACCGTCGTGACACCTCGGAGTATCTACAAAGAACCTCGTGACCACAAGGAGCGAAACAATCGCTCTTCCTCTTCTTATGACAGTCTCGTCGCGCCTGAGATCCTCGGACGCAGCGAGGATCGCGAGAGGCGTCGACAAGAGGACCGTAGACGCCACGAGGCTGAGGATCGTGAACAAGCCGAGAACAATAAGCGTGTTCACTTCGAACCCACCCGCGCTCAACACCGAGCCGACCAGCGAGCCCAGAAGAGCTTTGCTGAGCACGAGACACGACGTGCCGAGGATCGCGATCGACTTCGACAGGTCAGAATGGAACAGGAAGCTCAGGCCGCGAGAGAAGCTCAAGCTGCGAGAGAAGCCCAAGAGGCAAGAGACGCAAAAGCCAGAAAGTCTAAACCAACATCATCCTCCTCAAAGCCATCAGCACCTTCCCGTAGAAACTCTGTCCGCATGACACAAGCCCAAGTAGCCGAACAGCAGCAACTCATCGCAGCAGAGGCTCGCCAAATGCAAACCGAGCGCCTCAACGCCGACGCCCTAGACCGAGCAGAGCAACTACAACAACAGCCACCCTCTCTCAGACAACAGCAACAAGACCCACGCTACTACGACCCCCGCGCCGGCACCACCACCACCATGCCCAGCAACCCAGCACCCCCAACCCGCCGCCCCAGCCTTTCCGGCACCACAACGCGTCCAGACCTCTCCCGCACCCCCAGCACCCGCGTCTCCAACCCTGCTCAACCGCGCCCCGAGCGCCGTCAGGCACCTCTAGCCTACCACAACAACTTCACCCCGCACACCGAACTCCCTGCAGCGCGGGAACGGCGCCCGTCTCTCTCTCAGCAGGAAAGACCCCTGAACCCCTTCTCGCAACCTGCCATTACAGATCCCTGGGATCTACGCAATGTGCGGGAGGCGTTGCCGGGGGTAAGGGGCCCGCAGGCGAGTGCGTATACGTATCCGCAGCAGGCTACGGGGAGGATGGAGCGGGCTTTTTACCCAGAAAGTGAGGAGGAGGAGCGGAGGAGGAGGATGAGGAGGGGGTAAGGTGGTGTTTTCCTGTTGACTCAGATGTTCGCGTACTTTTGTTGCATATGAGATGTTGGCCGTATACCCCATCTCTCTCTTGGAAAATTTCCCTTGTTTCTTTGATTTGCAAATACCCATTCCCGCAGTCTATTGTCTAGTTGTATTCCCCCTATTCCCTTCTCGCATTCTCTCAAATCATCTCCAAAACACAGACAACTTTTTCTTTCCTCCCCATGTCCTTCCCCATCCCTCATTCAATCCTTAGATAGAAATACCCCCTACCTCACCGTAGCCCATGCACGCCTACAAAACGTGGACTTTTGTAACGCGAAATATCATTGTTTTGTCGAGTTTCACTTCCTTTGCGTGAGTGGGTGGACTTGGTGATGTTTTCGTGAGGGAAGGGTACGCATGTTGTGTTGTGTTGTGTTGTGCTGTGCTGTAATTGCTTCTTGGTGACGTGGTCGTTCGTTATACCAAGAAAATTTAAAAGCCAAAGGATTTGTTGTTTTTGATATTTTGCTGCGCTGTCGACGAGCTGTGTGGTACCAGGGGTTTTGTGTTGGTTGAACTATGATGGGTTGTACTATGTTTTAATAGTCTAGATCGTGATGAGATGGAACGTATCTGTTTCCCATTCTCTTCTCTTCTTCATCTCTCTTTGCGTGAGTATTTTTATACAACACGTATTTCCATTTCCTCGCCCAGGGTTTTCTTGTGCCTTGTTTCGCGATGTGATAAAGATTGTATCTTCACAACCCAACTCCGAAGATCATAAGTGTGGATTGTTGATGCAATGCGTACGGGCTGCTGTAGGAGCGAGTAAGAAAGACATATGAATGGTGCTTTTCGGCAGAGAAAAGCGGTGTGGGTTGGGGATTTTGGGGATAGTGAGGGAAGGTTTGGGGAGGTCTGTTGGGGAGCAGGGGTGGTAGGTGATGGTGCTGTTTGCATGATGTGGAGGGGAGAAGATGTGTTGCTTGGTGTGGGCGTTGAGAGTGGGAGGACTTTTATGTTAATTTGTGGTTATTGACACTCGTATTACATGTTCAGAGTATAACCAGCATGGACGAAGATAGTCAGAATCTTGTATGTGAGATCTCTTAGTGTACATAGCGAACATGTTGGATATGGAGTATTCAGATTATATCGATGATACGACGTAATTCTAAGGTCGACGTGCGGATCTGTACAACGACAGGAATAAGCGAGTTTCAATCATTTGTGATCACGCACAGAGAAAGCACCGGAGACTTCGATTTGACATTGGGAGATCAGAATGATTTGTTTGATTTGTCGAAACATATGCAACGTCTTCGCAACCTGAGTCGTCACCGTTCTTGTTGAATATAGGAAAAATTCAAGCAGACTGTACAGTCAGATGAGAACGCCGCCATGCAACCCATACTGTTTTATTCGCCATCGCTTCCATGTCAATGCAGGCCGAAGCCGGAAGTCAAGATTCGTGCGCCAAGAAAATGCATATAATGTACAGAGATGCAGAAAAGGAAACAACGTCGAGATCTACGAGAGATCCATAGGCTCACTCGTGTGGTTGTCAGATGCGCCGGTCGGTTTGACTGTCGTCGGGCCTGAGGGCGTATTGTAGATGCTTTGTACTGCTGGAGCGGGAATGTTGATGCCTGTGTTCAGACCCTCAACTCGCACCTGAGGAGAGGCCATGTAGCCCCACGAAGGCGGTGGACCATACGCAGCGTTAGGAGTCGAAGGAGTAGCCGGAGTCGAGGACTTGCGTGGGGCCTTGTTCTTAGGACCGCCTCCACGCTGCGCTCGTGGGGCCGGAAAGCATGCGTTCTTCACACGTGTTTGGAATTCAGTGGCGAAGTTATCGAACGGCTTCTTTAGCTCAGTCGTGTTCCATCCTAGCTTGTTCTTCATGCATTCTGACTTTCGATGACTGATGGTGGAACCTTCGATGCGGATACCGTTGTTCTCCCAGCGCCTGCAAACATCCGATCGCGACAGAATCAGTAAGACGACAAGTAGACTGACGTTGTCATTATCGAGGAGGTGAGGGCAGTAGTCACAGACATTGCATGCAAATGTGCGCATCTCTTCAAGCTCTTTTGTGTCCGAGCAGTTTACAAATCGCTCAGCCATGGAGAATGGCCGTACCATATCCCTACAGATATGAGCCTGCAGGGTGCTGGCAACAGAGGATACCGAGATTGGGTACGTTTCTTCCCGGTTGAGACGGCTTGTCGCCGCTGCTGATACAGTACCTGGAATGTAGATGATCTCAATCTCATCCCAAGGTCCTCGATCAATACGCAGCTCTTTCGGAGATTTCTCCCCGCCCTCTTTCAGAGCCTCCTCTTGCTTCGTAGCAGCTTCACGTGCAGCCTTGACAGCCTCACGAGGGGTCACGACGTTGTACTTGGCTGCAAGTTCGACAGAGTCCTTGTGCATCTCGAATCTTGAGAGCTTGCGTTCGACATCTGGAGCGCGGATCCAATCTTCAGACCATGGCTCCTCTGCCAAAATCTTGTAGAACACCTTGGTGAGGGCGCGGAGCTTGATCTCCTGATCGGACAGCTGACGCCTGCTGAAATAAAGTTCATCTGTCTCAAGATAGGCATTCTCAATAAATGCTTTGCGATCCTTTTGCGTCAGGTTGCCTCTTGAGGGGTCATTTTTCCAGTCAGCAATGACTTGCATAAATTTGGCATGGAAGATGTCGTCAAAGTGTTTGGAAACAGGCTGAGCGGATGCTGGCCAATGTAAGCATGTTGGGTGATGGTGTTAGTTGTTTAGAAGTCTTACGGGCTATTGCTTGTGGTGTTGACTGTTGTGGTGGTGGAGACGCCGAGGCAGCCACATCTTGGGTGATTGGAGCAGGTGACATGATGTCTTGAACTCGAGCGCGGAACGCACGCTGCTACCCGGAAAAGGAACAATTTGATGAATTGCAAGTTGCTCTGACAGGCTGTAATGACCGTAATGTTAATGGAACTAGATGGTGCTGAGGCAGAATAGTTCGTGTTGCGCTGATAGACGCGGGGTGGTTGGGGTGCTCTAGCTCGGATTGCGGTGTGAAAACATTGCCCACAATTCACATTCGCTACTTAGCGGGCTTGGCAAGATGCATTGACTAGTCACGTGGTACCGCACTTCTCGACGAGCCACGTCATAGCTCAACACTCCACATGTTACTGTAGCTGTACGTTCTTCTATCTGTCCATCTCAGTATGATGCTTCCATCGAGATGCAGACTAAGTAACTTGTGCCTATATAGCACATTAGTCAGACTGCCGCCCAGTCCGAAGTCCGGATATGACACCTGTGTAACATCCCAACGTGGCAGCGACACGGACTCTGTCAGGCATACTTGTGCTACGCAACGGACGTTACCGATCGGCTCACATTTCGAGCAGATAGACTTGCTATGAACTGATTTCAGCAGCTGCAGTCCATTCCTTAAATTGATGTGGCACGGCGGTAGGTATCATCAGCAGCCAACACAAGTATCTGGCAAGGTGATCACTAACAGGTCGTCCACTATCTATCTCTTTCATTGTGTTCAAGATTATATCAACTAAGTTATCCGATTTGTACTTTGGGGGTGGTGTCCGACACTTCCGAGGTTTGCTGTCTTGTTGTAGTACCCGAACCATGTCCTCGTGGCTTGGCATAGTGTCCCGCAGGACCTTGGAGCAACCATACTACCAGCGTTTTGATGGTGCATTCTGGATCTCTTTGAGAGACTCTTCTTGAGGCTGCCTCAAATCAACGTCACAAACTGACATCATTGTTTCTTTTTGTACATTGCGGGTGAACTCGCTTCTCAATCAGATACAACCAGGAGGTCACACTCGGATCACAGGAACGTAAGAGTATGAGTTACTTACATGACCTAGCAAACTTTCTTGCAGAACGCCCACGAACAGTTTTCTATTCAAGCTTTGACCGATTATAGCCGTAACTATTCTTTGGGCTACTCTCAAAACACGAACAATAGTTTACTAAAGAAAACCGAACTGTGATATCTTCTTGAATGTAAATGAATTTGAGTTGTATTCTTAAAGAATCGATTTACATAATGACGTCATACCGCTTTCTCTAGCTCAACACGTGTAGCGATCCTAGATGCGTACGGATGGAGTGGGTATACTTCGAACATTTGCTTACCAAAGCCTCGATATCATTAGATCTGTACGTAATTCTGGATAAAGAGAAAAGATAGCACACCAGAATGTCTACTACCCCCTCCCTCAACATCCTGATATCCGGCGGCGGAATAGCAGGCCCATGCCTCGCCTTCTGGCTCCACAAACTCCTACCAACATGCACCATCACCATTCTCGAACGAAGCCCTGTTCCCCGCCATGGCGGCCAAGCCGTCGATCTGCGCTCAGCTTCCGTCCCAATAGTTGAGAAGATGGGGTTGCTAAGCGCTGTGCGCGATAAGAGCACCACAGAAGAAGGCGTACAATTTGTCTATCTTGATGGCAAGACAAAAGCAACATTCGCTGCATCCGGCAATGTGGAAGCGCAGAGTGGTATGGTTCCACGTGTGTGAGGTGGTGGGCGAACTACAGATTAATCAAGGCAGGCACATCTGAATTCGAAGTCCTCCGGGGCGACCTCGCAAAAATATTCATGGATGCCACTACCTCTCTACCACGAATAACCTACATCTTCGACGAAATGCTAACCTCCATCGCTGATGCACCCAACGGCAAGGTAGAAGTCACGTTCGCCAACCGCCTTCCACCCACTTCCTACGACCTGGTCGTCGGCGCAGATGGTATGATGTCGCGTACACGCCGTCTAGTCTTTGGTCGCGGACCAAAAGACGATGAGTATATCCATCGCCTGGGTCAATATGCAGTACTGTTCACTATGCCGCGCACATCTTCTGACACAAAACTTGCGCAGTGGTACAATGCCACGAAAGGCCGTCTCTTATTACTCCGACCGGATAGTTATGGGGGAACGAGAGCGTATGTTGCGGTGACTGACAGTGATTTGAGTCGGTTTGATGAGATTGATAAGGTGATGAGACAGGGGAATAGGCAGGAGCAAGAGAAGTGGTTTGAGCGGGAGTTTGAAGGGGTAGGATTTGAGGCAGACAGATGCATAAGAGAGATGAAAACGGCAGAGGACTTCTACCTACAGCAGATAGCGCAGGTCAAGATGGAGAGTTGGGTCAAGGGGAGGGTAGCGTTGTTGGGTGACGCGGCGTACTGCCCAAGCCCGATTTCTGGTGTGGTGAGTGCTTCATAGCAAACTTTTTCAGCATGAATACTTACAAAGCTGGATAGGGTACTGCGTCTGCTGTTATCGGTGCCTATATTCTCGCTGGAGAAATAAGCAAGTCGCCCAGCAATATACCTCACGCACTTCAGCAGTACGAAAAAACACTGAGGCCATATGTGGACAAAGCGCAACGATTGCCACCAGGTGCGCCGCAAGTAGCCAACCCACAGACGGCATGGGGAGTCTGGATATTCAACAAGGCTACGGGGATTGCTTCAAGCGCGTTGATGAAAGGCGTTGGTGGGATTGTAGGCAGATTTTTGCCAGCTTTTGGAGGCACGGACTATCCGTTACCAGATTACGAGGTCACAGCAACTTAGGAGTCGGTTTGGATTATGTGATTTTCTTCAATCTATGTAGATGATGCTGTATACAGCAATGTTGAGCTTCAGTGTCAGCGAAACTCGTCACTTCCTGGAGTCCTTCACCGGTGACTGCAACCCTGTCTTGAACCCTCTCCCCCACCATGGAGATGGACGGTGCAGCTCACCGTACCGGCAAAGTACCGATACACCACCCTACTCCTCCTCATCCTCCTGGTCCTGCACCAGCGGGCTCTGAGAAAGCGGTGAGGAGGCATTCACCACCACACGAGCGCGACGTGGTGGACGCGCAAACCTGATCTGAGAAGCCGGCGCTGAGAACGGCACAGAACCAGTCGATGGTGCAAGCTGGCCGAATTCCCGCAACTTAGCTTCGAGGAATTCGATACGGGCTTCTCGCTCTAGGCTGGAGCGCATCTGGTCTTGATACATGGAAGAGATCCAATCGTACTCGCCATTGAGACGGTCAAAGTCGGTTTGGACGCGGTGCATAGCTTCTCGCCGTTCGCGCGTGTTTAGATCGTGGACAGCGAGTATGACTTCCATTTCCTTGTTGTGAGTTTCAAGGAGGTCCATGACCGTAGCGTGATGTGTCTTGTTGACCCGCAGGTGGGCGCGGTGCTGAACGAGCAGGCAGTACGTGAGGACGAGCACGGAGGTGATGAAGAATGCGATGAACTTCGCGATATCGTGCATGGTGATTTCGGGAGTCTGCTCAGTGTGACAAGTTATCTCACGGTCCACAGCAGTGTTGGCGGGAGTGACTTACGAGAGACCAGAGACCGAGAAGAAAGCCTACATACCAAGAGGCAAGCATGGGCAAGAAGACTACGAGATAGACGAGCTGCATGATGAGTGGTGTTATAAGGGTTGTTGAAGAAAGTTGCTGTGGTAGGTGTGTGTTTGCTAGAGCGTTGAGCACAGTTCTTCTAATTTCTAACTGCATCTACACGCTAAGTGCTCCCGCGTTCACTTGGAAGAAAGTTGTGTTGCGCAGGATCTATCGCCACGGAGAGAGCAGACATGCTCGTCGAGCAGTGCCACTGAATTGAACTTGAACTGGGTATATCTTTCTCGAAGTAGACATCTAAGTGCTTAAGCATATCAAAATTGATTCCGAGAAGCTCAAGCTCATCATTACCTTCCCAAGGTGACAGTGAGCAATGCCCAGACCAAGGTAGCGTTGGCGCACTCATATGAGTACCTCAGACGATCACCTCACACTCTATTCGCAAACACATTCCCCTGCAACTCACCACACAAAATCCAACCGCACTCAACCCCGTCAACACCATACCATCCAACATGACTGTAAGCACCTCACCTCAAGCTACTAATCCCTCCAAGCTAGCTCCAAGAATATCCACATCCTCTACACAATCCACTGACACCCTCCCAGTCCGCCTCCTCCGTCGCGGTTACCATCATTGGTCTCCTCGTCAGCATCCTCATAATCTCTGCCATCTTCTACTACTTCCCGCGCCCAATCGAAGACCCTCAGGAACCCCAAGACATCTACCACCGATACCCCGCAGGACCTCGTCGTCCTCAACACGACCACTTCCGGGCTGTGAACTACGACGTCCGCGCTTCGCTCGAGCAAGGACCGGGGCCAGTGGTTCGAGACGGGGACGCAGAGTCCTCTATTTCTCCAAGGACGACGCCAGTGGTTCGAGGAGGGGAGGATGGGAGGATGGGTGAGGCTTTGGAGGCAGTCATCCAGTCTATCGACGATACTGTTGAGCGGATTGAGGGTGTGGAGGGTAGTAGCTCGGAGGTGGGCAAGGTGTGAGTGGCGTGCAGTGAGCAGTCGATGGCCAAGTATGGATGAGTTCTTGACTTCCTCCAAGCTGGGCTGACATGATCAGGCTTTAAGTGGTAGGAAAGTTGGGGGTCTTGCATGTAGAGACCGAGTACATGAAGAAGTACGAAGCAAAAGAAAGGTGGAAGAAAATGAACTTTGCTATGATGGCAAGAGATGCACTTGGGACAGAGAAGACTGTACTGTCTTTCTCGGGCCAAAGGAGAACACTTCCAGGCTAGAGAGATAGTAAGGCGTTCGTGCCAGACATTGTGGCTTGCAACTATCAACGTTTTAGCTAGATAACTATATCACAATCCCACTTCACGGAACAGTTTCTGAGCTCCGCACTGTGTGCGACCGTAACCATAACACGTTCATAAGAAACTGGAGACATCACAGACAACTAGTAAATCAGGAGATTGAAGACTGGGGATTGAGAACAAGAATAAACTTTTTCATTTATGATGTCGGATATGTCAAGGTAGAGTCAAGACTGGCGAGAGACAGAAGAGATACTCACTTACCTGATGACAGCCAGCCATTCGGTACGGTCCTAGCATCTCATCCGTACATCACACCCACATCACTTAGCACCAAGATATCGAGGGGGAGGGGATTGGCAATCAAGCGTCATCTTCGCGCCTTGCGGCACTCAGACTCGGCGACACCTAGTGGGGGTGAAGAACCTTTCTTTTCATTGACTCCTAGTCGTCATGCCGCCGTATATAGCCGTAAAACCATGCCGTAGTCATGGCAAAATCCGAACCCCAAGCACCATGTTTTCAGGATATCGAGAAGGAAAGGAGAACCGAGCCGTGCCACACGTTTAGTTGCGGGCGTTGCGGTCGCCGAAGCGGCGGGGGCGCTCGACGATCTGCTGCTGAGAGACAGCGACGACGTTTGTGGGGATGGAGTCGAACTGCGACATGTCAGTGATTGCACATTGGTCAACACGAGAGAACGTACGCCGAGGGACTTGAGGAGGTCCTTGGTCTCCTGGTCGACATCGAGAGCACCAGACTCGCTGTTCTGGGTGAAGTCGAGAGCGGAGATCTCGGGGACGTATTGGTCCTTGCGCTCACGCTCCTCTTCCTGGAGCTTGAAGGAGATACCGCGGACGGGACCACGCTGGATACGCTTCATCAAGTGGGTGGTGTATCCGGCAATCTTGTTCCTGAGACGCTTGGAGGCAATGATAGCGATCTGATGCGCGCGTTAGCTCATGCGCACATTCTCGCGCTCATGCTGCATCTCACCTCATCGCAGATCCTCTTGTTGGTCTCGAAGTCCAGGGAGAGCTTGGGGTAGTAACGCTCGATGATGACCTTGGCGGACTTCTTGACAGTCTTCGTGCGGACGCGACCCATTTTGGCGACTTGTGTATGGTTTTACGGGAGTCGGTGGGAAGAGGAGGGCTGTTTGGTTAGTGGTCGACGTGAGGCTTGTGGAAAGTACCATCAATTCGTTCTGTGGGCGGCGGCGGGCGAAACGATGTTCCGGCCCACGCTAAGCCCACCACAAGCTAGCACAATGCACGAGCCACCGATGCACATCGTAAACATGGGTGTTACAGATGTCTCAACATTCTTGTGCATGAGCATAGCAATTTGGTACAAAGAGAATCAAACGTGAACTGTTGTTGAATGCATGCATCATTATACACTGGTATCCTTTGCTCGCTAAATAACAGACAAGAAGTGAATCCGCCGTACATCGCAGATGCTCGCCAAGCGAATTGTACAAAATAACCACCGAACTCCTGGTCCTCGCCGATGCAATTTAAACCGCTGAGCACGCCCAATTCCCCCGTCAAGGGACGAATTCTTAGTGTCCGCCCTCGCCACCAGCAGCAGTGTTGTGAACAGGATTGGGGAAGAAAAAGGCGCAGATGGCGATGATGATGTACACCATGATGCACAGTACGCCTTCCAGGTAGTTAGACTTGCCGTCGCGAAGGAAGGAGCCAACTACGAGCACAGCGAGCACAAGAGCAACAGCGTCGAAGATGGCAAAGTTGTAATCCATGTCAACGTGCAGACCCCAGCCAACCAACACGACGAGGGGTGCGTTGAGTAACGCAGTCTGAATCGATGCGCCCATAACGTGTGCCATGGCCATGTTGATCTGGTTGTCGTAGGCTTCATCAATGGCGAGGAGATGTTCTAGAACAGGAGTCAGTAGGCGGCTATGTCAGGTGAATGACCAAACGTACCTGCAATCTTCTCGACGAGGGGGATCAAAATAAGGCCAACGAACGCATCGCTGACACCGCGCTCCTCCACCATGAACGGGATCTCCTGGACAAGGAAGATGGCGATCAAAGAGACGCAGGCTAGAGAGATGATCAGAGCAACGAAGGCCTCAGTCAAGGTAAGCTTTGGCTTTCTCAGCTCTTCGTGACGGTCCAGGTCCTTGTGCTCGTCTGCCTCGTAGATTTCGTGGAAAAGACCGTCATGCGATATAGTCTGGTAGGCAACATAGATGAGATACCCAACAAGCGAAATGATTGCAACACCTTGCGAGATCCTAATCGTGTTGTGCTGGATCATTGTGACTGTGCTTTGGTACTCTGTGTTGTTCATCAGGTATTTGGCGAAGACAGCTGGGAGAACCAGAGCCACTGTATGTGTTAGCCATGATTATTTGAACGTCTTAGCTGGAAACGTACTCGCAGCAACAAGCATCAAACCACTGCCAGACTCAGATACGGCCTCGTGGAATTCCTGGACGTCGTTCTTGATACCGCCAGCGACGAAGCATGACCCAAGACATAGCAGGAGATTGGCTAGAATAGATCCAAGGATGGCGGCCCTGAGGACTGGCACGTTTGAGCCGCCTACGTCTGTCTTGAGTAGGACCATGAACAGAATGAGCTCGACGACCGAGCCTAGGGTGGTTTCAAGAACAACAGCAATCGCCTTTTGGGGCATCTTACGCGATAGTTCTTGACCGGCAAAGCCCAGCGTGTTGGCCGCAGGGACCATAGCTATGTAGTTCGTAATGAAGATGGCAAGCTTCCATTCCGGCTTTGCAAAATGCTGAGGAGTTATTAGCAGGAACAGCGAAATGGCATTTGAGCAAAGTTCGTACCAGCGCAATGGCAACAGGTACGATTGGCCAAAGGCAGTTGACCATTCGAGAGAGTGTGCTGCTGCTCTTGAAGGAGAGCATCATGAACTTGAATGGATGGAAGCCCCTTCTGCCACTCTCGCCATCCGGGTGAATGCCCTTTGTGACTTCATGCCCATTGTGATTGTACTGCGGCAGGGTCTGCGCACGGCTGTCTCTTCGACCGGTTGATGAGTGTTGTCGAGAGCGTCTTCGTGGTTTCTCGTTGGTGTATTCGCGCGATGTTTGCTCTCTTGACGTCTGCTCTCGCGACGTTCTGTATTCTCGCGACGTCCGTGAAGGTTGACGCGCCATCGCGAATGTTTGTGTATGTGCAAGAGGTAGGGAAATCGATCAAATGTAGCGGCAGCTGGATGAGCTGAGCGAGCAGGTGAGTAACGCGTTTCAGGAGCGTACAGCAAGTGCACCCAGCGCGATTGCGGAGAACTTTCTTCAAGCAAAAGGCGGGAGGAGATGTGCAGACAATATAAAAGACAGGCTGGGTGAGCCAGATCTGTCTCGGCAGGGGTAGTGGTGGGTCGTCATGGCGGTGGACGTTTAATTCCTTGTTATTGCTTCGTGAAAGGCCCAAACGCGGCGTGGACCGCTGGCATTTGTGGATTTGCGCACAGGGTGCTTGTTTGGGGCAAGGGGAGCACAGCCTCTTCGTCGTCTATTCGCCCAGCGTCGCTGTCTCTGCAGCATTATGCCACCACTCGTGCAGCACAGTTTGCTACTCCGCAGTGCTTTACTTGCTACCGAGAGCTGCCTTGCTTTAGCCAGACTGTTCTTTCGCTCGATTCAGGCGACCGACTGGACGTCACCAAGGCTTGGTGTGATGCTTGAAGCCCCTTGGCTTATGTAGCCAAACTTGGTTCTGGGACGCACGCGCTGTGATGTCAGAACGGCCCGACTCATGGCTCTCCGCATTATTCAGGGTTTCGCGCCCTCTTACAAACTCTCCGATTCTCCACTTCAGACTGAAGGCTGCAGGCAATGCGCGGGTCGGATCAGACGGCTCTCGTTCTCATAGATCAGATCAAAGGGTACCGCTGCCATGGAGAGACCTGTAACGTACTAAGCAGGGAGTGCAGAGTGGGCAATAGCAGCACCTTCAAATTGGTAGGCCTCGGTTTGAATTTCAGCCTTCCGTCTCTTCACCACCACGATAATCATCTTTGTACAATGTCTCACGATAGCTCCTTTCCTTCGCTTTCCTTCGCTAGTCAATTCTATTCATCCAGGACGTATTTTCGTCTATTCACTTTACACCTCATTCTCTAATTGTGAAACTCGTCGCGTGATTTGGCGTTATCGGTCGTGGGCGCGTGCGGCCTCGGCGTGACTGATTGGCGTCATAGCAACTGCGACTCATCTATCATCACCGTCCACTCCATCTTTCTTCTCATCTAAACCTCATCCAACTGCAGCAAGATGGTCTATTCTTCTCGATGGGCGCTTTGTGCGGCCGTCACTGGCGCGACCGCGCTGCAAATCCCATTGCTTTCATCCAACAATCAGGCGTTGCTGGGACATCCATCCGGGTCAAAGCCGCTTGTCAACTCTACAGAGTTGCAAGACCTCATCAGCGGCGATCGTCTGATGACTCGCGCAAAGAAGCTGTATGAGATTGCAAAGCTGGGTGAAGAAGAGTACAACCATCCCACAAGGGTCATCGGGAGCGCCGGTAGGTCAATCAATGCACGTGCATGAACCTGCAACCATATTGACAATAATCAGGACACCTCGGGACTCTATCGTACATCTACGAGACCATACTACAGCTTGGAGATTACTACACTATCTCCAACCAGAGCTTTCCTGCTGTTTCTGGCAACATTTTCGAATCACGTCTTGTGCTTGGTAGCGATGTGCCCAAATCGGCTGCACCAATGGGTTTGACACCACCAACAAAGAACAAGCAGCCAGTATACGGCGACCTTGTTCTCGTCGATAACGAGGGTTGCCAGTTGTCCGACTTCCCCGACTCTGTTGCAGGTAACATTGCCTTCGTCAAGCGAGGTGTTTGCCCGTTCGGAACCAAGTCGGAGCACGCGGGCCAGAAGGGTGCTGTTGCGACCATCGTCTACAACTACGAAAAGGATGCTGTGTCTGGTACACTTGGAACACCTTCTCCCAACCACGTTGCCACATTCGGCCTTTCTGGCGAGGAGGCAGGGCCTGTACTCAAGAAGCTCAACAAGAAGGAACGCGTAGACGCTATTGCCTACATCGATGCCGAAGTCCAGCAGATTCTGACTGTCAACATTGTCGCACAAACTACAGCAGGTGACCCGGAGAACTGCGTAATGCTTGGAGCACACAGCGACAGTGTCGCCGAAGGTCCTGGTATCAACGATGACGGTTCCGGTACAATCTCGCTGCTCGAAGTCGCCACACAGCTCACAAAATTCAATGTCAGCAACTGTGTACGATTCGCGTGGTGGGCGGGTGAGGAGGAAGGCTTACTTGGCTCGGACTACTATGTTCAGTCTTTGTCAGAGGAGGAGAACCAGAAGATTCGCCTTTTCATGGACTACGACATGATGGCCAGTCCCAACTTTGCATACCAGATCTACAACGCCACCAACGCCCTGAACCCGAATGGCTCTGAGGAACTGCGTGACCTCTACATCGACTGGTACGAGCAGCAAGGTCTCAACTATACCTTCATTCCTTTCGATGGCCGCAGTGACTACGATGGCTTCATCCGTAACGGAATCCCAGGAGGAGGCATCGCAACTGGCGCTGAGGGTATCAAGACCAAGGACGAGGAGAAGGTCTTCGGTGGCAAAGCGGGCGACTGGTATGACCCTTGCTACCACCAGCTTTGCGACGATGTTGGCAACGTCAACGTGACTGCTTTTGTTGTCAACACCAAGGTAAGCTTGGCCAAATATGTCTGATTTTGTTCCATGCTGACCCCGAAAAGCTTATCGCGCACTCGGTCGCCACCTATGCTGTTTCTCTCAAGGATTTCCCCAAGCGTGACACCACTGTCGCGTCTCAGGAGTACAAAGACGTTACCAAATACCATGGTAGCAAGCTCTTCATTTAAGAGCAACATATACCTTGTGTTTGTGTCGCTTAAGATAAGATGCATGTAGTGCCGCTGCCTAATCACCGCAATTGAAAGTATTGCGAGCATGGACTTACTTTACATAGCGTTAATGTATCGCATCTGGTCTGTACCAATCATGTTTGGAGGTCATAGTCAAACTACATGGTTTCAAGCTCTCTAGCACAACGCAGTCTGGCGACTCTAAACGTTTTCATACGGGTTCTTCGATAGCCCGAGACAAGCCTTTGAAACCCATAAATAGTCACCGACCTCACTGTCTGCAACCGTACTTGAAGGCGGCGTATAATGGCCTCGTTACATCCACGACCCGACAGGATCAGGCCTTCCCAACACCTTCAACAACCTCCCATCCACCTTCCTGTACCCCCGAGACGTCTTCTTCTCCATCTTGTCCCAGATAAATCGTACTGACTCCACCCAGTACCTAGCAAATAAATTCCGACCCCGCACACCTGTATTCTTGCGTCTGATAATTATCTCCTCAGCCTTGCAAGTCCAGCCCCTCTTCTCCAGCAAATCAGACTCCCACATCGGTCCCATCGGCCGCGGAACCAACAGGAATATATAGACACTCCGCAGGAGCTCTGCGTCTTCTTCATCCAAGTTCTTGAAGCACAACTCAATCCTCCTCACGTTGCACTCCATTTCCGGTACCTTCAGCGGCCGTGTCCCTACATGACGAAAACACCATGGATTAGCTCGGCTGTGGTTTCCGTAACACAAGTCTGGCGCAAGGAGACAGTTGACAGCGGTCGCGAAACCGACGATGTGGCTGTAAGTGGTGTGCAAGTCATAGTAATCATCTGACGCGGATCCTTGGGCACGGTTTATGAGAGCAGCGGTGAAGCCGTCAAACCCAAAGCGCGTGATTTTGACGTCCATGATGTGGAAGTCAAGCTCGTCTGGGCCAAGATCGGAAAGCCCCATTGTGAGGCTGTTGAGGTGGAGGGCGAGGACTGGGGCGAGAGAGGCGAAGAGCGAGAATAGCTTGGGCGGCTCGAAGAGGATCCAGCGCGGGATACTGAGAGTGAGGTGTGTGAGGGAGCCGAAGTCGAGAGGGCGTAGTGGTCGGAGTTTGAAGAGGTGGGTCAGTTCGTCACCCTGGATGCTTGTGAGGATGGCGGGTGCTAGGCGGAGTGACTCGCTCGCCATTTCTTCTTGGATTTGCTTGCAGGAGTAGAGGAGCCCAATGTAGTGAGCGTGAGGGACTGAGAGGAGGAAGGCGGATGGCGCGATGAAGGTGTAGATTTTGCGTCGAAGCTCCAGCGGAAGATCGAGGAAGCGGAACGACACAACAGGAGGGGAGAGAAGACTGCGTAGGCGCTGAAGTAACTTTGCCATCTTGACCTCAGAGTAAAGTGTGGTGTGTTTGGAAGAACAAAGGAGATTTGAGTCTTTTGCAAGCAAGTTGGTTGTGAGGAAGCTTCGGTGACAGCATGTCCAGGTGAAGACAAACCACAAAATTTCGCTTGTTGTGAGAGCAAATTAGTACAGTTGAGCAAACACCCACCTCACTGTCCGCTTTCTCTCCCATATCAAACCTGGTTTTGTACATTTATTAAACATCATCATGCTTTCTTGCTCCCTCTCAGTGCTCAGCTTCTTTCGAAGTATGTCTACAAGGAATCGAAAACAACTGCCTCCACAAAAACCATGTCGCCTCCTCCTCCTGCCAGCAGAACTCCGTCTGCAGATCTATGATCTCGTCGCCGACCCTCTTGAATCTCCCAGTTCCAGCTTCGTTGGCCTCTACCTGTGTTGTAAGCAGATCAAGCATGAGCTTGAGAAGGAACTTGCATGCAAAGTTTCCCGCGCGCTGTGGTTCGCGTTGGGTTACCGCTTCTACGAACGTTGGTGGTATCGCACTAAGCATTTTCCTTTTGACCGCAGTCCATTTTCCGGATCTCAATCTCTCACACGAAACTCCATCACTATCAACATGTATTACATGCAATCATGATCTGCAAGTTTCCACCAGTGGCATTACTTGACTTCCCTCAGGCCAGTCTTCGCTCTCCATCTTCGCAGCCTTACCATCACGATCTCAGACGAACTCGATGGGCCATGCCCTGATCCAGTGTTTGGTTTGCACCCAGGCGGCTACTACCAGCGAACTACACGTGCACATGCTGGTCCTCTCGCAGTGCGCATCACGTGCTTGATGTGTCCGCATCTCTGCGTCCTAAGCCAACACCATACGGCGCACAATCACCATTGGTGCATGCTCCAACAACTTATCAGTTTCTCGGAGTGGGGTCCGTGGAATATCAACGTTCGAAGGGTAATCCTTCGCTTGAAGTATCTGGACAAATACCCTTTGAGAGATAGTCCCTTGTGGTACTCAAATGCAGGTTACCATGCGTCACCGAGACATGACATTGAAGCTTTACGCTCCCACGGATGGAAATTGACCGGGCTTGATGGCTTTAATTCGGATTCAATTGGTGTGATTCGCCCTACGGATATCGTCTGGGAGAAAGAGGAGGAACCTACAGTCAGGTAGCGGTTCCAAAGGTTCAGCTAGCTACCTAGGTGAAGAAGAGAATAAACTAAGGAAGGTGGGATTCAATTCGAACGTTGTCATCAAGGATTGTGGGTACGTGACAAGACGTGTGTCTTTCATGTGGACTAAGAGTAGGTGATACGTTTCGTCAGGCTCGGCGTTGTTTGAGGCCGAATGGGCAAACACGGATATTGTGGCACCTCTGCGAGACGATGATAGGAGGTACATAGAACTGATGGCTGCACTTTGGCAAATTTCAGAATAGTGAATTTCACAATAGTCTTGGTGTCTGGTAAATCTGCTGGTCTGCATAGTGAAAATACTGTTATGCTCGGCACTACTCATCCCGAACAAACAAGCGCGTCGATGACGTCCCACCTCGACCACTGTGGCTCCCCATCACGACTCCTTTGGCACTTCCGCGGTACCTACTATGCTCAAAACTTCTGTGTCCAACGGCTGACTCGTGCATTTGCCAGACAGCGATTTCAAACTTACAGCAATGGCCCGACCCTTGGCGGAAGGGCGGCTGCGGCAAAACATCAGGTTGCTAAACGCTTGATCCACCATCATACGCTTCCGGAAATAACAACATGCACTACGCACAGCACCCCGGAGCTGCTGCTACAAAACCCCAAGACGCCCCTTCCGTCATTTCTGATGAGCAAGACCGACCTCACAAACTTTCAATGTCAGGGACAGGTACAGCGCAACCGGCCACAAGCTCGCCGCTGGTGCGCACACCATCTGATCGATCATCAAAGATGACATCGGAGAGTAACAGCGGAACACCACGAAAGAGCGAGGATGACCACACGGATGTCTCTATGGGCGCAATGTTGGACGTTGAGAAGGGTGGAGAGAAAGAAGATGCTGCCGCACCAGCGCAGGATAGATTTCTGGTAGAGTTTGATGGCCCCAACGATCCTGGAAACCCGAAGAACTGGACTACGAAGCGCCGATGGGGTATCACCGTATCGATGGGACTGATGGTTTTTACCGTTACGTTTGCGAGTTCCATCTTCAGTGTCAACCTGAACGTGATAGTGGAGAAATTTGACGTCCACCTAGTTACTGCCACTCTTGGGGTTGCGCTTTTTGTTCTGGTAAGTCGAGCGCGATAGCTCGTAACGCAGATCTGACATGAGTAGGGCTTCGTATTCGGACCTATCGCATTTGGACCCATGTCAGAAGTACTCGGTCGCAAACCTCCTCTCTTCTTCGGGTTTGTGCTATTTGGCATCTTTCAAATCCCTGTCGCCTTGGCCGAGAACATTGTCACTGTCTGTGTCGGTCGCTTCCTGGGTGGCTTCTTTGCCTCAGCACCCCTTGCAGTTGTCGGTGGGGCACTTGCCGACCTTTGGGATCCCATCCCACGAGCTTACGCGATCTGTATTTTTGCTACTGGCGGTTTTGCTGGACCTGTAGCTGGGCCGATTGCTGGAGGCTTCATCACTGAATCTACACTTGGCTGGAGGTGGACATCCTGGATTACACTGATTATGGCTGGCGTCTTTGGTACGATCGGCTTCTTTGTTATACCCGAAACTTCGGCTGCTAGGATTTTGCAGCTGCGAGCAGCAAAGTTGCGTAAGGACACTGGAAACACCCAATACCACTCGAAGGCAGATCAACAAAAGTTGACCTCCAGGACTGTAATTCATGTGTACCTACTGCGTCCATTCGTCATGTTTGTCCAGGAACCTATCCTGGCGCTAGTGACGGCCTACATGAGTTTCCTGTACGGTATCGTCTACCTACTCTTCGAAGCTGTAAGTGCTTGATCCGTCCCATCCTCAGAATAGGAGCTAATGTGCCTACAGTTTCCTGTCTCATTCCACGAAGAACGAGGCTGGTCTCTCGGTGTCTCTCAGCTTCCGTTTGCATCTTTCATTGTCGGTATCATCATGGGCGCCGGCCTCATTGCATTTAGCACCGCTACGAACTTCACGCGCGCTTATAACAAATACGGCAAAACGATACCCGAAGAGCGTCTCCCACCCATGATTGTTGGTGCTATAGCTCTGCCTGTAGGCCTTTTCTGGTTTGCGTGGACAAGTGATCCGAACATCACATGGGTGCCACAAGTGCTCTCCATCGCGCTCATCGGTCTTGGCTGTATGGTACCGTTTTGGCAAGGTCTCAGCTACCTCATCGACTGCTACGGATTCTACTCGAACAGCGCGATTGCAGTCAACACTTTCATTCGGTCATTTGCTGGTGCCTTCTTTCCTCTTTTCACGCATGCGATGTATCATAACCTTGGTGTACCGTGGGCATCCAGCCTGCTAGGCTTTCTTTGCGTCGCGTTCTTGCCGGTACCAATACTGTTTTACATTTATGGAGCCAAAATCAGGGAGAAGAGTAGATGGGCACCAACAGCGCCATGAAGGTGTGATACATACTTCATGTTTCTTGGTACAGCACTAAGATTCCAGCTTTCCTGGTCAATCATCAATTGTTTCTCATTATACTCTACTGCTCTTAGCAAATATGGCGGCCGTGCACAATCCTCTCGGTCAAAATCCACCCATCCCCTCAAACTTCCGCCGTGCCTGCATAGAGACTTGGCTTCTCATGTCGTTATCCTGAAGCCTTCCCAAACCCTCCCAGTCCAGCTCTTCAAACAACTCGTTCATCCTTGAAGCCACCTCCTCCCAGTACTCCGCTTCATATTTGCATATACTCTCCCACGTATCCTCCTTCTCCTTCTGATCCAGGTATCGAAACCCAGATTCCTGATCCACACAACCTGCCTCCAAATCCGACTTCGGAATATGCCAAGCCTGGTCGTTCCACCCAAATTGCTCCGGCGTACCGTCGAACATGAGAACCTCACCGTCTGTGGTCGTAATCTCGAAGACAGAGTGAGAGGATGGCTGAAGATTATCTAGTTGAAGGTGGGATGTAGGAAGGGGTTGGTCGGCATTCAGTTCCGCGTACGCTGTGTTAGCGATGGGGTAGAAGAGGGTCCAGCGCACTGTGCCGAGTTGGTATTCTATTGCTTGTTAGCATGTTGTCAGTTGGAGATGGTGAGCAAGTCACCAACCTTGGAGTTTTGCGCTCAAAGCTTCATCCAGTAGCGCACAGAAAGTATCGCAAAGGTCGAGTTTGCGGAGCGCGCGGTGGACGGCCAGGACTGCTGGCGAGAAGTAGGAGGTGTCGTGGTCTTGGAAGGGAATAGGGTCGACGGTGCGGTCGCGAGCGTATTGCCATACTTCAACGTCAGCGGGCATTCCCTCGATGCTGCTGCTTGGGACAATGTGTGTGTCTTCGAGAATGAGGGGACAGAGAGGGAATTCGTTCACAGCGGCTTCAAAACAAAAGGTAAAGATAGTCATGACTTGAAAGATAGTGAGAGGCGGTGATGTCTTTGCCTCGCCTGCAGTCTCGAAGTCGGAGTTTGAGGAGCTCATGGTGTGGATTTTGGGCAATTGTTAAATGTAGTGGAGTTGGCTGCGTGTTTGGTGGGTGGATTGGCGCAAGGTGGACTTGGAGGGGTTTGGACAAATGTGCGTTCACCGGCGCAGGCCTAGGTATGGAGACATCTTCATTGCAACATTGTTCTCACCTTGCTATTCAAAAGAACAAGGGAAACAACCATGTTCTACAAGCTGCACACAGAAAGCTTCAACTGAGGAGACTCAACGCATTCCGTAGCAAGATTGCACTGATTGCAGAAGCAGTGAGCTTCCACACCCGCAATACAATCTCGATGCTCAAAAGCCACACTCCTCCGACTTGTTTACACACTGATAGGTGCCCCCGATCTGTACCATGTCTCCCCGCACCTCTCACAGTCAGTCACGCCGCCACTCTTATCTCGCTTGACACTCCTTCACCACACGTGGCCAACTTCTCTTCCCCCAACAGTCTTTGTCCCTTATATATAATTAGATATTCGCGGTGTTTGCGGCGCGGCCTGAGGGGTCGTTGGTCCAGTGTGGGAGGAAGTAGATAGTTTTCGTTTCGTTTCTCAAGAGCAATGCTGACTTATATGTGAACAGGTCCACCACCAAGGTCTCCTGCAGAGCTTGACCACTGCAGGGGTAGTCGACGGCGACCAACGGACCCGGTCGATGGTTCGACTCTGGTCCCGGGGAGTGTCCTTTTTTATTTTCTTTTAAGTTTGGCGATCTTTTTGCTTGGTGAAGGGAGGGTGCATGCGGGGCTTTGGCACTATGAGTGAATGCATACTGGGTATAGACCGTTAGTGCTGCTGTTGTGCTACGGTTCCGCACCCCTTGGCTTTGCCTTTTGGCTGGGTGGGCTGTGGCTAGACTGTTGGCCTACATCGTATGGCTATGTGGTTTCCAGTTGTGACTTCTATAGATGAGTGCAAACATACAGGCAAACACTCTCCCTAAGCCTCTGTAGTAGTAAAACACAAATACAATCATCCAGTTTGAACAAGATAGTAAACGCAGGGCTTATTGATCTACATCGCCGCTGAGGTTGATGTCTCCACAGCTTGTTGATAGCTGTCTAGCTCAATGCCGATTGATACCCACAGCTACCGACATTGTTTCTGCAAGATGGAGATGCCAGGCATAACAAAAGATGACCAAATTCCACACCAAGCGACTGAAAGAAGAGACTTGTGACCATATGATATTACTACAGACCCTCCAAACTCTACCGCCGCTCTCGGATCATGTAACGCCGGATCCTGTCCATCTCATGCTCGACAGCTAACCTCAACTCAATCTCATACAAAGGGTACCCCCACTCGTCATCCATCGCCTCTCTCAGCATCGTCCTCTGATACAGCAAATTCTCAACCCAATCACGCACACACTGATTGACAACTTTCCGTGCCTCCAACCACCACGGCCCCGGGTGAACTGTCCCTTCATTGAACACCTCCTCCCATCGGTGCTCGGTTGACCAGACTCCCTGACCAACCCACTCGCTCGGCTTTGCCACGTAAAGCTCCTTGTAGTCTTCCCAAGCCAGAAACCGATGTTCGCGTGGATAGCCGTACTACTCAGCAGTGGGGTCGACAACGAAGTTGCCGGCCAGCGGGGAGCGGATGAGAAGGACGGTGTGGGCGGCTGCGATATGCCGGTGGGAGCTCGAGCCTGGCTCGTCTGGGAAGACAAGTTGGAGGCGACGGCGGGGGATAACGATGAGCCAGTGGACTTTGACTCCTGGGTCAACTGTAATCATTAGCTCGATACCAGATAGTAAAGCTGGTGCAGGGATGGGCGCACTGAGCTTGGTGACCATCTCGACAGAGCGTTTCAGGAGGTGGACTGCCCGCTCGCACTGATTGCTCATGAGCAGTGCTCGCTGCAGAATGTATGGCAGATGTGCGGGCATCTTATGACCAGCACCCATGTAATGCAAGTCCGCTTGTGCGTGCCATGTTACGATGTGTTGCTGGAAGTTGGGGTGACTGCGAGGCAGTTCCCCGCCGTGGGACAATTCGCACGGATTCTCACAGGACGCTTTATGGAGGATTTCGTCGACATGAAGTGAGGAGCCCAGAAAGTTGTCACTACTGTCGCTATTGAGAGGACGGTCATCTGCTTGGAGGATTCTGTTGACTGCGAGGTGATTAGTGATAACCGAGTTAAGATTGTATCTTCTGTATGACCTACCAGGCACCATTGACGCAGTACCGACAAGATCACGAGAAGCTGTGGTAGGAGATGGAGACGGGGAGATGCCGGTGACGAGGTACTGGCTTGCATGCTCAATGACAGTCTCCAAAACAATGTCGAGCAGACTGGTGATTACCATGTGAAAGTAATACGCGGTGCCCGCCATGATGAGAGATGGTGTAGCGAAAGAAGAAAATTGGATTGTTTGAGATGATGGAGCTTGGAAAAAAATGGCGGAGGTAAAATGAAGCTCTCTCTCGAGCGCAACCCAAACGCTCACTGATCCCTGTCCCTCCCCTCGGCCCACCCACCTGCACTCACCTCAACATCTGCAACACACTACTTCACTATCCTCCGAAGCCACCATGATTCTCCTCAACATCCTCAGCAACCTCGCTCAAGCATTGAGCGTCACCTTTGTCCACATCTGCATGGTTTGTCTACTCTCGCAAGTTCCAGAAAGATATGGTAAACTGACACAAACAAGTTTGTACGAGGCCGGCAGAGGCTGCATCGCGCCAGCAGACGAGAAGAACTCGACGAGGAGAACCAGAGAGACGGAACCCCGTAAGTCGACCCAAGGATAAAAGTTTTGACAGACTGGACGCTGATGTATCCGCCGGCGTAGCTCTGAGCTACACATGACTGAGAGCAGTATGGCCTGACGCCCTCCATGTCTCGGTCGGAGTGGCACCTGTTGGGATAGCTTGGAACTCAGTAGACCGGAAGAAGCACAAGACTTCTGTTGCTTGAGGGGCGCAGCGTGCTGTAGTCCTCCAGATAGACTCTCCTTGATTGAATTGAATGCATCCGTATCTTGACAGTCTCCCTGTCTCCTGCATATTACCTTGCAACGTGATGGATTCGACTCGTTGGTAGGAAAGAAAAGCGAAACACGCCGAATTTGGCAGCTATCGTGACCGTCATCTACTTCGTATCCCGTTGTTGTGGTGCACAGGATGGTCGATATCAAAAGGTGTCCGTGCGCAGTTATGGCACCCTCCTAGCTCTTCAGGATGTCGAGCTCCCTATCACGAGCGCAACACCACCACTTGAGTTACCGCCTCTTTTCTCCATGATGACATACCTACAACACCGCTAAGGCGTCACCTACTGTATCTTCCTGATGCGCCAAACGCATCACTGCAAGCGCCCTGCCAACAAACTCACCAGAGTCTCCCCCCATCAAAGCAAAGCCGTACTGCCCCATACTCATCCAACCAACCTCCAAGTAGCGTCTCGGAGTGTAGTACCTCTGCATGGCTCTCAGCAAGATCTTTGTGCCAGGCAAGAGGTGGCTGCACCGCCAGCGCAGGTTCGGCAACGTGCAGACGACGCCAGGAGTCTCGGTACTACGTCAGCAGATTCGATGGACACCCTGCGTAGTACGACAATCCGGCGAACACCGTCGGTAGGAGGCCAAAGGAGGTGGTCGAATGCTCCAATAGTCTCGTTCATGCCTTGTGACCGCTGGCTGGCGCGCTTACATATCTCGCTTAAGATACTGGCGCCTCTCTTGCGCGCTGTTGACTGGTGCTGACTGTCCCAGGCTCAATTCAGATCGAAGGTAGAGCTCACGACAGGTCTCTTCGAATGACATTCCATGTCTAACGTTCCATCTTCTTTCAAGGAGATTGACCAAAACCACTGCGCCGTAGTACACCCATCCACAAGGCTTACGAGAGCACACAGATACCACATACAGTACCACGAGTTACCCAGGCATAACTTCAATCTTCGCGATTCCGACAATACCCACACAGCACAGCGAGCAAACCAGAGGCCGTCCGGAGTGTCGAGATTTACCCATGTGCTGAGTCAGAATGCCACGCGCAGGGTGGACAACTTGGTGTACGGCGCAGCGGAGAGAGCAGAAGAACTCGAGGCATTGAGGAAGGCCAGTGGTTACATCTGACTAGAGGCGGAGGAGGTCAGCTCACATAGCGTTGGCGACGAGCTGGAAACTGTGCGGGCGGGCATTCAACCAGCCTTTCCTACAATATTCTGGAGAAATGCCACTGTGGTAACGCGGGTTGGAAAATGCTAAACCAGTCCTAGACTGCAGGTAATCCGGCCACAGTACACAGGACTTCTCGCACGAGGCGTGAGAACGGAGTCCTAGTGTAGACTTCCAGCGCATTCCATGTTTGCTCACAAAAGTGACAATTTCTTCTTTGCCTCCAAATCCAAAATTACCAAACCCACCGTGATACTTGTGATGCCAAAAGTAATAGTCTCCAGTGTTTTTCTTCCTAAAGTGTGTCATCATATCTCAGTGAAGGACGTTGTGCAGTCCGAACATACGCATTTTTGCGCTAAGTCCAATTTCGGCTTCGCGCCAAGAGCTGCCCCAAACAGTGACCACAACAGCCTCCAGCAGAGGAAGCCATGCCGACACCAGCTGTCCTCTCTTTACTTACACCATGAGCGAATCCCGAGATATCAGCAGAGACATGCACCGCGTTGCCAGCCTGTACAACGGCGTGGTCTTCGAGCAGTTGCGCGCCATCACCTGGGAGTACCTCGTCGACCACTACCTCACAGCCGAGGACAAGCTGTGCTTGGACGTTCAGATCTGCCGGCGCCCTGTCGAACAAACACCTCTTTTTGGAGACCAAGTGCCAGAGGACATCAGGAGAACTGTCGTCAGCGTGAACAGCTGCATCACCGCCATCGACTTCAACACCGCTTGGCTGGCTTTCTGCGTTGAAGGTAACTATGCGGTGCCGCTTTGCTTACATTCTTCCCTTTGCTAACGACTGCAGACTTAAAGTTCGAGATCAAGGAAGTAACATTCTATGACCCAAAGCCTGTCCGCTCAGTCGAACTGTGGGTCGTTGGCGACAATGTGCCTACGAGAACCGATTACGCACACACAATCTTCAAGTTCACTCCCGAAGATGGCGGCGAGGAAGTTGTTGCAGACGCAACATACGCGCAGTACTCCTTCGACGGCGGCATCGACACTTACAACGCGTATCGAGCGTCCAAGATCTGCGCAAATGACAGCTATCGCATTCGAGAGCGTCCAATCGGCTGTGCGTTCAAGGATTTCGCAGAGTCCGAAGGACACAATTGGGAAAAGGACCTCGCTCGTGCAGTAATCTGCACTACGAGCAACGTCATGGTTCGAGAGCTCAACGCTGTCGCAGGAATTCAAGCTCTGTTGGACATGACGGCGGAGGACTTTCAAAAAGTAAGGGACACCCTCCTCGCTGTGGTGAAGCAGGAAATGGAAGCACTGCGGTGCCGATTTGAGGCAATCTTTTACACCAGATCGGACGTGGCTTTGATGGAGTTTGCAGACTTTGCGGCAGATTGCGACGGCCCCAACCATCGAGCGTGTATGCAAAGCCTCCTGGGCTCCAAGGATCGAGTGCTGTAGATGTTTCTGTAGATACCCTTGTAATACCACCATATATGCTCCGCTTCAACGGCTGCACTGAAACCGTGAATTGACTTCTTCAAATGCTGAGTTCTGTCCGAATCCAGGAAGTAGAATCACGTGCGCGATATCGTGTGTTGATGTGAAAGCAGATGCGCTCGAGAAGCTTCGACTCGGCCTTGCCCTGTTGACCCCACCACGCCGTTGATTCGACGCGCCTTACACACAAGAGGTATACAAAACGTCTTTTCTTTGGCCTCTCGAAGAGACCATGCTTCTCGGCATCGACATCTGCGGTCTGTTTGGCTGCGGCCAGCCTCTCGAGGCGCACTACGTTTCTTGTCCCAACTGTCTCGAAGTGCCCGAGGACGACATCTTCTCTTCCCACTCGAACTACAGCTACTGCTCCACCGAACACTGTCCCGCCGACGAGGCCGCTCATGTTCAAACCTGCCACGAACGGTTTGTTTAGAGGTCGATGATTCGTGTAGCATCCATCTACAACATGCTCTTCATGTGCCACCAGACGGTCATGAACAACTTCCCCGTCATCACCGAGCGCACCGATGACGAAGGCCACTTGGAAGTGGTTGTTGGGAGGACCGGATATGATGGCAGGCATTAGTGGGATCACGAGAAGACAAGTCTTGCAGGCGTACTTGGGATAATGAGCTTCGACTGGTGCAGGACGACCATTGCGCTATTGAGCCCAGTGCTAGCTTGGTTAGTAGAAGGTACGTCTGCTTTGAGCTCGTTGCGCTGCCAAAGCTGAACACCGAACAGACCTCCCGTTGCGTATCCACGAGCAGGAGCTCGAGCCCAAGCCGAAACCCACAAAGCAATGGGTGTACCACAGGCAGTCTACAAGAGTTCACAAGTTTTCCGATACGCATTGGGTCATAAAACTTACCCCGACGATCAATTCGCCTCACGTCCTCGAATCTCTGGCGCTGGAGGCAAGCTCAATGCAGTACAGACGCAGAGTCAAGCCATCGAAGCTCTACATACACCGCAAAAAGGGGAGGTCTGAAGAGGTGGAACCCCGAGGAATTTGGCTACACCTACGCAATGTGGTCGACTGAAAACGGCTCGGAGATTTTGACACACGATTACGTGGAGGTTGCGGTTTGAGAGATGAATGACGCTTTGTGAAAGGAGGTGCGACGACTTGGTGGACGCCAGAAGCTTCTTCTGGCAAGCCATGACCGCTTCGTTCGCTCAAGGGACAAGATCGGCAGGATCGTGTGTGGAGCCTTAGAGCTGCTACGCCTAGAGTTCGCGACCATGGTCATCGATAGGCAGCTCGAGTACCCGCTTAACCGGTTGCTGAGAGTGGCAGAAGATTCCGGCCACCAAAAAATAATGAACACGCTGTACCGGTATATGTCATAACACGAAGCAGCCATAGCCTATGCCTACTGCTCGGTGATAGTGTTGGCGTCCACGAAACCATAAAATAGCGGAAAAATATGACCCAATTCGTGAGAACTGCCCAGATGAAGTGGCTGATTTGCTCGTCCTCATCGTGCGTGAAGATTTCTGCTCCAGTTGCAGGCCATAGACCATGAGATAAGTGCAGATGTCGAGGATAACGAAAGAGCAAAAGGAAATAGCCTACACCTTGGTCATCGGATCAAGTGCCCAGCATAACGCGAGGAGCAAAAGATCAGCATCGAAACGCTAAAGATTTTCACTTTGGTGACGATGGCAGTTGTTGAACATAGCAAAAAGAGCAAAAACAACTCACTCGCCTCGCAATCGAACCGAGTACCTCGCCAGATACTAACGAGAGACAAAAAGAGGTTCACGCGGTGGCGCTACATCCTCTTCCTATGCCATAAGTTAGCACTGCCCACCACACAAGAATACCTCTAAAATTGAGATATATATTAGCGGTGGAGGTTGTGGTGCAGCCAACAAAAGAGATCATCTTCGTGACGAAAGCAATAAGAGCAAAAAATAGCTCACTCCCCTCATAATCGAACCGAGTACCTCGCCAGATACCAACGGGAGAAAAATAAAAGCAGGTTCACGCCCAGTGGCGCTACGTCCTCTTCTTTGCCTGCACCATAAGTTAGCACAATTCCTAGATGACATTAACTCCAAGGTTGTGATATATATGGCGCTTACTGGTGTTGATGGTACCCAAACGCACCCATGATACGAGAGCCCTTCATCTCGGTGACGATTGCAATGCACCAGTTGAAAGTCGCTAACCCCCTCTTGCTGAACTCTCTCCAAGTGACTTGCATTCACCTAACTGGACCTCGCCTGCAGCTCACAAGGGCAACAAGCACTGTCCTTGTTATACTGGGCTAGTGCATGTGAGTGTCGACGTGAAGTGGAAGCTGCCTTGGTAAGCTTTCGCGCGACCCTCTCGAGGTCTTTGTTTTGGTTCACCTGTTGGCCTTGCAGACCACCACCACCACCACCACACAACACACCCACCGCTACTATTCGCACATGTTCTCGACTCATACAATGCAAAACTTCCATGGTGACTGGCACTCGTCTGATTGCGGTGTCAAGACTGGCTCCGACGTCTTATCAGCCGCCTGTAAGCTCTGTCTCGATGTTCCAGAAGGGGACATCGACTCTCCCCTCACTCATTGGGTATGCGCGTGTGAGCGGTGCCCAGAGGCGCACGCAGAGCTCTGCCAGCAGCGGCAGCTGGAGAGGACCATCGTGCGACTGGCAAGTCTGCAGTACCAGCTTGCAGCAGCCTTCGCTTCAACAACGTTCTTGGGCTCTGTCAAGGCGTACAGAGATGATCCTGCCGACGACCAGATCTTTGCAAGTTTCAATGATGGCTTGCCAGGTCGCATACTTGAAGGCCAGGCTTTTGCTGTGCCGGCAGCCAAACTGACACCAATTCCGACTGATCTGCCGAAAGACGTCAGGCTCCAGGCTTGCTGTATTGAAAATTGCATGGACGCCATAGCATTCACAAGTCAGGCGCTCGCTTACTGGACGCAAGGTTTGTTCCAAGGTCGTACCACTGCTTTTTGGACATAGAGACTGACAATCCATAGGGTTGAGTCTGAGACTTCGTGAGATGTGGCTCAAGCCTCGACCAGTCCAACACATCGTATTTGGGCCGGGGGACGACACCTTTTATTATCCAGCGGAGCACCACACGGTACTGGTAGTCACCCCTGATTCCGACCAGGATGCTTCTCTCGTCTCTGGAGACCAGTGGTGTGAAGACTACTGGACAGCCCCGAGTAGCTTCGTGCTGGACCCTACATGCTGGCAGTACGACTTCAAGACTCACATTGAACCGACCTGCGACTATCTGTGGAGGAAAGTCAAGGAAACCTCGCAGAACCTCGTATATCCATTCGGCAAAAGCTTTCGGCGACACGAAGACACTCGAGAGCGTGGCTTACCCATGGAGCAGTACCGGGCCATGTGCCGCGAAGTATGCCTGCGGGCAATGAACAACGTTGTATTCCAGCAGACGCAACGCTGGGGTGGAAGTCAGATGCTTCTCGGAGGTGGTCATGATGAGTTCGTCCAGAAGCAGCAAGAGCTTGAAATTACTGTAGGCAAAGCCCTAGCAGACGCAAGAGAGAAGACCGACGACGTCTTCTTCGAGAACATCCAGGACAGCGATTCCATGGTGGTGAAACGTATGTGGAGTTTGGTCCGACAGACTACGAGCACCGGACACCTCGCCTTGTCAGACGCCTTCAGAAATATACGGGGCGTGTGAGAATGTCAGCGGTTCGAATATACCCTGGCCTCTTGTCACCTCCCGAAGATTGCGGCTCTTCCGTTTGGCTCGTTGACACTTGCATGAATTCATGTATTATGTCCGCGACTCCTCTCAAAACCCCATCCGGAATGGCTCCGGCCCGAGGATGGGTGGGCAAAGTACCCCGTTGAGCGAAGCGCCTTGAGTGCTTGCCTGAAGGGGTACACTGTCTTGTTGCTGCAGAAGGTTGGTGGCCATTCTTCGCGAGTGACGAAATAGGCTGCCTTTCCTTCATTCGAATGGTGGCCTTCCCGGAGCAACAGTGCGCATGAAGAGGATGCACACGGACATGTCATGAGCCTGTTGTTGGCACCAGAAAGCTATGGCAGCACGACCAATGTAGACATTGCGAAAGCAATGAACAAGATTCTCTTGTGTGCCTTCAGTAGCCAAATTTCCCTATGGAATGGCTCGCCGTTTGGCGTCAATGACAGAACAATGCAAGCAGTGCTCTCTTCCTTGTCATTTTGACAATCCATGATAATGTCCTATGTGCAAGACGTCGTGATATCATTTCTTCAATGTGTGAATGCGGCATCTTGAGATATGCTGCTCGGTATGTGCCACTGTCTGTTGTTCCTTCGGAGGCTTGATGGACCTCTGCGGGTTTGGCGGTCATCGAAGTCGCAAGATTGTTCCCTCTTGCTCTACCTCACCACCCCCACATCACCAACATCCACAACACTACACCACCATCAGCCAAAATCATGACCAACAGCAGTGAGAAGTCCAGTTTGTGCAGTTTAAAGCAGGAGAGTCTGGGGGGAGTAGCTGCGGTGATGAACGACGACTTCGCGTGCGGAGATCCGCTTCCTTGCAGGCACAACGGCAGCTTCTACTCTGCACCAGTGCTCAGGGATGGCATGATTCTTCTCGTGGTACTACTGACAGCCGCAATCATCATCAGCCGCTGCAGCAGAAAGCGTGCTTCCAAGCTGCCTCGTTTCGACGAAGAAGCTCTTCAGGAAGACAGCCCCGCGCTTCCAGGACCTCACGTCTACGCCGGCACACGCAAACACCCTGGGAACCGCCCTCAGACATTCTACGACTGGGTGCGAGCAAGCAGTGACACCTCACGACCGGAAAGAGGCGCGCGACCGGTCCAGCAGTGAGGTTGTTTGCTAGCGGCTGCGTGCAGCGGGCAGCTGCAGCAAGCAAGTCGAAACCGCGCATGTGAGCTTTCCATCACACCCACTGATCACAGGAACATCTGTGAGCGGCGGTACCAGTTTGAAACAGATTGTCTGACAGCAATAGAACCTTGCGAACAGCGTGCCAGCCTCGGAAGAGCCGCGGCCTGCCCGCATCGAACGCATTGCACGAAGAACGACTGCAATACGTTGGAAGTACACGAAACATGCTCTCGTGCAGTGACAACCTTTACGACGATCTGATTCGTGAGAATCTGCTCACCGCAGCGCCGTTCGTTGACCTGGACTGCATGAGGACAGCATGCAAAGCCCGCACCGGCCAGATAACGGCACGCAAGCGCAGAATTTCCGAAACAACACGTCCAGAGCTGGCTACAGCAAGAACGAGGCGATGCGCTAGAAGCGATTCTTTGTCGATAAGAACATCGCCAGCTCGGAAGGACGAAAATACGAAATGGTTGATGTCATGTCTCCAGGGCCTGTACCGACATCGAGATGGAGGAGCTGCTTGCATATATTGGAGCCAACGAGGAGCCTGCTCAAGTGGAACAGAAGACATGCAGGGGTACGTGTGTTGACTTCGCGTTGAAGGGAAAGATGACTGTGCGTTGTCTTTACAAGGGTTGGCGACTATGAGAGGGGACTGTGCCATGACAAACAGCAGGAGCAATGATCATGGAGTATATGAACGCGACGTAATGAATCTTGCAATCTGCAGAGAGAGTCCAAACCAAATGTTTGCAAAGGGTGATCAAAAAGCACAAGGGCAGGAAAAGACGGGATCGACTGGATGAGTAGGGCAAAGGATTGCGGATGACAAAGCAGCAGGAATGACGGTGACTACAAAACCCGGTCTATCGGACACGATGAACTCGAAGCTGTGAAGAAGGAAATTTGAGACAAGATCGAGAGAAAGGGATGAGATGGGCCGTTGAGCAGATATGAAACGGGCTGTGAGAAAGAGACGGGAACGAGAAAACCAACGCGTTGAAAAGGGCAAGAAAGCCAGACGGGTACACATCAACTCAGCTCCTCGTTGGCCTCTCCGCAGCGGCGTTTACCACACTCCAGGCGGCGAGATGAGTTACTTGGGGTTAGAAAGATCCTTGAAGTGCGCAATCCGAAGCCTTGGAGTCATCCGGAGTTGACAAACGCTATCTCAGCACTCGCAAGTCCACGTTGATCACCTCCTTTGTGGAGACTGGAGCAAATGGATCGGGCCAAGAAGATGGCCCGTAATGTGTCGGATCGAAAAGCTGATGATCTATGCCAGCAATGTTCGATCTGCCAATCATGCTGCTTCCGTCTGCTACACGAAAGGTTCCGGGATATGTCATCCACGAGGACGCTCTCCATCATGCGACACTCTCCAGCATGCGAAGCTTGGTTGGATCAGCGTTGATTTTCGACATCTGACAGAAGCATGCCATGCCATCTCGGAGGTAGGCTTTTGTGTTCGATTGCATGACTGCATGCAGACCCGATGGTGGAATTTGTGTTGAGGCGAACGCGACGACGAAGCATCCGACCTGAGGCCTATGGCGTGTTAGTACCGAGTCTAGCAGGAGCTGGGGGTCGGTTGCTTGTTCTCTCACTCTGAAGGAATGGCTTCTGCCACGCGATCGCTCGACGAGTCTATCAGTTTCAGACACACGCTTCGAGCGTATCCGAGATCTATTGATGGATCTAGGAGGCGCGTTCCCGCCACCAAAGTATGACGCCGTTTGTGGTGAATGCGGGGGATTGCAGAAAGCGGCCTTCGCTGAAGCCGACCAGCGGAAGCCAGCAGCGAGCACATGTTATCCTCGAACGAACATGTGTCAGCCGACGATGTACACAGCTCATTCGAATCGTGCATGCTCGGCGCTGCCAGTGCGCGTGTGCTGTGTGTAGAGGTTGGCGAGCGGGGGTGTGTCAAGGTCGTGCCCAAGGCTTTTGTGCAGGATGGTTCGTCACCACCATCTGCAGCAGCACACCGGCGAAAGACCTGGAGTGAGACGCTGTCAAAGCGTGTAGCTCAAGCTTGTATGCCTGCGAGCCAGTCTGCACTCGAGGTCGAGGGTTGCAGATCGGTTGAAGCGGTGGCTGAAGATCTCGAAACAAAACTCGATCCCTTGCTGGTGGGCGCGACAAGCTCATGAAAGAAGCTGGAAGAAGGCACATGGTCATCGAGAGCAACGTGACCAGTAAGAATAACGCCAGCACGGTGTTGTTGTGACGATGCAGTTGCGGGCGGAATCGTGTTGCGGGGGTATGCGAAGGGGAAGGAAGGAGTGCAGGAGGAAGTTGCGGAGGACCTAGCGCCGAAGCTTCCCAGCATACCCACCTCCAACACCACGACCGCATCTCACAGCCATCCTCAAGACGCTGGCAGAGGTACATCGAGAGCTCTCCCCGTGCGACAGCTGCCTAGCTCCTTCCGATGTAGCCGCATTCTGACACGGCTGCCATCTATTGCCCGTTGCGAGATCTCGCAAGAACGAAGACAGGGTGGGGTCAGCATCACGCACAATGCTATTCTCGCGACAGTCGGTCACTCCAGGCTGCGGCATCAGTATCCATTGTGGGCTCACAAGGTAGCGCGAGAGTCGGCACATCATGCAGCATCTGCCATAAGTTCGAGAGAAGCTCGAGGACGTCGCCGTGGACGCTTGCTTGCTAATTCAACACCATAGCTACGGAGCGCGCTCGTGGTGAGCTCAGAATCGCGAGAACACGTGCCGATCAACGAGGGGCGAATATGAACAAGCATCTACCGACAAAACAAAGAAACTAATCACGTTGGCTCAACGTGCATCGATTATGCCTCCTAAACGCCACGCATGAGGTGCAGCAGACACAGAGAGTAAATCCATCGATGAAACCCCATCGCGCATTACCAGCTCCCTTATGGTATCGTATCTACTTCGCATCCTGTGCCTTCTCCTGTTCGTTGGCTATCCTTTTCCAATTCTTGGGATAGCCGTCCTTGATTCTCCATTGTTCACTTTCATTTTCAATCCGACGGTATTGCTCCGCTCGCCATCCTCCATCTGCGTTCTCCTTGTTCTCAATCTCTCCATACCACCAGGATAAAAAGCCTTCAGCTCGAGCGCCGTCTGAAGCTTCCAGCAGCCCCACCGACAAGTCGAGGATCTCGGGACGTTTCTCTTCAGCATAAAAAACTGTAGCTGAGCAAGTGCCGCAGAAGAAGCGCAGGACATTGGTTGAGGAGGCATAGTAGGATAGACTCCCAGCGAGTGGATCACCTTTGTCGATAAGTGACTTCAGCTCATAAGACGATTTTGGGAAGGGTGTGTTGTGCTGGCGAGCAGAGAGATGCTTCGTCTCGACGTAGACCCAGTACCACAAATCGATACCACCCTGAAGACGGCATGAATCGCAGCCACAGAGGATAGTCAGATACTTGTGCGTAGCGGGATCCACATTCCAAGGAAGTTCGCCTCCGTCCAAGCCTGAATAATCGCCTCGTCGAAGAATGTAGTCGATGCCCTTGCACTTGCAACGAACGGGGACCAAATCCTCTGTCTTCTGCTCATAGCCCGCTCCAGCGAAGTTCTCATCCGGAAAGGCAGCGCTCGCTACACCATCGTCCGCGCTGAGCATGAACCGTTCACATGCAGAGCCGTCGGAACTTGGGTGCTTCAACCACACACTTGCCCCTCCGTCGACAGTATCACCAAGGAAGATCTGCTTGATAAACTTGACAGGGACTACTTCGTCGTTCGCCAATGTTCCCGTGAGTAATTTGAGCGAATCACTAGGCTTCTCGAGCATCTCCCAAAACATGGGTGTCGAGCATGTTGGACAGAAGTGCAGGTTCACACCCGGTGAGAACGCGTACGTCTTAAGCTTCGACACATCAACATTCTGTCGTGGCTCTGGCCAACACACAGAAGATGAGTAAAGCGCGCCTGTAATATGTCTGCAAGAGCTGCAGTGACATATCCACCCGTCGAGAGGAAGGTTCGATCTTGGTACTTGGCTAGTGAAGGTATTTGCTTTGCAGAGGCAGTGCGATGTGAGTGTGATGGTCGAGTCGTTTGCTGGAGCCATTGTCGAGAATTACAGTAATCGGAATCGAATAAACGGTCGAACCAACGCAATGGACACAAACTGGATTATTATAACAATGGATTCATGTTCTGCAGGTCAAGTCTGTTCTCGCCCGATTGGCGGAGGTTTGTCAGCTATCGCGGGGTTCCCGTGCAAGGGAGCCACGAACACGGCGCGACGTCACTGGACCTGCCTTTCTCGCTTATCCTGGTCCGCGGACACTGTTGTCTTTGTGTGTGAGCCTCGTCCCTTCTCTTCAACTGTGACCGATAGTACACCTGTGTTCCCCTGATCACATTGTGAATGCCAAAGAACATGACAACTAAGCAGTGATGTGAGGTAAGTTGTGATAGTTGTGTTGTTTGCACTGAACTTCACCACTCTCAACTACATAAGAGCCTCGCATCATGGCAGATAGCATGGAACATCAGCTCGATCCAACGAGTCAAGACATGAGAACATCAAACAGTGCTTATGATCTATGAACAAACCAGCCAACAACGAAACACCACAAGTGAAGACGCAGATCAACTTACAAGCAGCTTCGACGACAAGCGTACCTATCAACGTCCACCGAGCCCCTTTTGCGAGGTTAGATTGGCCATTTGTCGGTGTACAATGTATAACAACACTTCCGTCCCGACCATCCGGGGAGGCCATGGTGACAACGACAATGAGATTACGCCACGTGGTCATTATCACCGCCCTGCAGTCGAAGACGAGCTTGATACTCTTGAGGAGCATCAGCGTGTTCAGGACAGAGCTCGGGGATCTACTGAAGTCCAAGATAGATCACAGGGTTACCGTGTTGAAGGCGATGATCAATTGGGCCGTTCCCATGCACGGGATTGTGCTGCTTTAGAGACTAAGCAAGACGTAGAGTGTAAGAAAGACGCTGTCTTGAACGAGCTGGGCCCGCAGGAAAAGAGGCCCCAGAACACGACACGAGTATACTCCCAGCCTGACCATGAGAAGCGAGGTGCTCATGGAAGTCGACAGACTAGCGATAGCGCGCATCAGAAGCCCAAGTCCGAGAAGCAGAGGTTGGTGGAGCGCATTGAGGAAGTGAGCGGGTTCCTCACGCACCTCTATGAACTATACTATATCGAACAGGACAGAGAAAAGGAACAGCGTAGACAAAGGGCTGCCGAGTCCAAACGCCGCACTTCCGAGGCTGTCCATCAGCCTCCTGGCAGTGGTATGTGGTCTCATCACTTTCGCATTGACATGCTCTCAAATATGCAGTATACACGACCGTCTCGAATAAAGACAAGGAAATGCAACTCTGGGTGATGCAGTGCTGCGAGTGTTTCGGTCTCAAGCCCATGGACAAAAAGGCCAAAGACCTTGGGATGTGTTTGGACTGTCAGCATGTTCTGTGTGAGAAGTGTCTGTCACAAATTGGTTACTGGTCTTTGCAGCTCAAGTTAGACAGCAAAGGTCGGCTGTTGTAGAGTCAAGGTACACTTATCTGAAAATTGTTGATACGGCATAACAAAGGGCAACTTTTCTACGTCTACAATAGAACAGATAACACGCTCACAACAAAATAAACCCTTAACACACTCTCCTCTCAAACCTTGATGACTTTCATGACATCAAACAACCCCACCTTCTGCTTCTCTGACATCCCATCTCTCAACAACCCGGTAACCTGCTCCCCTTCCCTCCCCCTCTGATTACTCACCACCGTTACACCATTCTTCTTAAACTCGCACGTCCTCCCCGTCGTCCCACAAACCCACACCTTGACACTCCCCCACTCCCCTATCCCCAACAAATCCGTCCCCAGCGCCGAAGACCACGGAGCATCCACCTGCCACGGCTCCAACGCAGTTCTCAAATCCGGCGCAAACGCCGTCACAACCAGGATCTGTTTCTCAGTCTTCTGCGCCAATTTCCCCACTTCTTCTTTCAACCAAGCCAAATCGCGTTTATGCTCCCGATTATGCGTTTCCACACTCCACCCTCGAATCCCGGTTTCCGCCTCGAATTCTCCCACTTTCTTCACAACTGCACTCTCATCTCCTGCTTTGATGGAACTCCACAGCGTACACCCCAACACCACCGTACTAGTCCCCGGCACCTCACTAACTGTCTCATACAGCACTTCCAGCCTGCCCTTCGTAGCAGGTTCTTTCTCCATCTTATGCGCGAGCTGTAATCCGCTCATCCAGTCCAGACCATGAAACTCCAGGGCTCCGAGAACTAGGTAGACTTTCTCGTGTAGATTGCATCGCCGGATGAGGAAGGAGAGGTACGACTCGTAGTCTATCAGCCGCCCGATGTTGCCGGCCAGGAGGAGGAAAGGGGCGCTGACGGGGATGTGGAAGGTCAGGTATTGGGAGTCGTGGTCGAGGTGGAGGTCGGAGAGGACTTGGAAGGTTGGTTTTGGTGGGGTGAAGAGGGCGGAAATGCGACGCATTTTGGGGTTGTGGTGTGTTGAGATATGAGTGTGATATTAGGTGTGAGGGGTTTTAGTGAGATGCGGTTATGTTGGTCGTGTCGGTTTTTATCAGGCTTGTTCTTAACTTTCGGATACCGACGACCGTGAAGTATCTTCAATAAAACTCTCAATGAAATCTTCACAAACTGCTCAAACAATCCCTTACAAAATCTCAACTGTAGAAAATAACCTTCCACCCTCCTTATACCCTCCCTCATCAGCTCTCAGCCAGCTCTCAGCCGCACCCACCCCTCCTGCGCATGCATGCACCGCCTCCAAACGCAACAACACACAAGGTAAGCCAGGTGAGGTGAGGTACCACAACCCGCCCATCTCACCGTGCCGCACATATTATTTCCCTGCACAGCTTACATGCAGCTTACCACTGGTCCTTTAACGCGGCGTGGTGCGTTGCCGTGCGGTGGAAGGAAGCAGTGGCTGCGGCGCAGCCGAGCCGTGCTGTTGGGGGATGGGGATGGAAATAGATCAGCACTAGCTGAAAAGAGGATGGCGTAGTTTCTTACTTCTCGATTTACTACCAGCACTTTGGCATTGCTTTACTGATGTTGTGAGATCTAAAATAAATGAGAAAGAAACGTGAAAAAGTTATTGGAGTTTGTCGTCCGATATTTTGCGTGACAATGGTGCGTATGGTGAGATGACACTACATCGCTTTACCCACCAACGTTGTAATGTTTGCACGGCTGTAATATTGCAGTCACGAACTCTTTGCGCCATGACCGACGGGGCAGATTCTGGGTAATGGCGGACAGACAAGAGAACTAGTTGTGGTATTCGGGTGAGTAGAATAGAATGGTAAACACGACAATGTTACAGGAGTTAGTCTTATTATCACCTCACAAACGCACCACCCCCACTAGCTCCCAACTGATTCCCCGTCATCCATCCACTCTCCGGCAGACATGCAATTCCCACGATCCCCGCAACCTCCTCGAGCGTACCCGGCCTGCCGCCAATCTCCCCAGCCAGGCTGAGCATCTCAGGTGTATCAACTCCCGGCCTCTCCTTTGCCAGCGGCGTTAGCGCATTGTACAGCTTGAGTGACTCGCGAGGCCCATCTGGAAGCCCGTTAAGCAGTCCTGTATCCATGGGCCCGGGGCTAACGCAGTTTACAGTTGCGCGCTCGGCGAGTTCGCGCGCCCATACGCGTGTCATAGCTTCGATCGCGCCCTTTGTGCCGGCGTACGAGGTTTGCTGAATGACGCCCCAGGTTGTGGTTGCGGAGGAGATGTTCACAATTCTGCCGCTGCGGTCGGTGGGGAGGTAGGGATGTGCTGCTTTGATGAGGAGGGCGGGGGCGCGGACGTTCAGGTTGAAAGTTTGCTGGAACAGGGCGATGTCGAGTTCTTCAATTGGTTGGGCGTTGACGAGCGCGGCGTTGTTGATGAGGATGTCGATTTGGAAAGTGCCGTTTTTGCTGAAGTGAGCGCGTGCCGCGTCAATGAGCTGTTGGGGCGCTGCGGCATCGAGAAGGTCTGCTCGTACAGGGAGCGCGATGATGTTGTGCTCTGTGGAGAGCTTCTTTGCGAGCTCCGAGGCGCGGGCATCAGATGATACGGTTGCGTAGTTGATCACTACGTTTGCGCCGCGAGAGGCAAAATGGGTTGCGAGGGCAGCACCGAAACCTAGTAGCCGATCAGTTCATGGTTTCAATGGTCACTATCTATGTGACGTACTTCGAGAAGCGCCAGTGATAATGGCAAGCTTGCCCTCGAATACTCTTGGTGGAGACATTGCTAGGTTCAGGTAGGTTCTCTGTCACTGGAGATACGAGCTATTGTGTATGACTCCTCTCACGTCCACTCAAGCAACAAAGATATCATCACAGCATCGCGGGGCAGCTCCAGCTTTGTACCCCTCCATAGCAATAGATCGTCCAGCTATTCTGCGGTAACGGCCGTGGGCGCCGCGGCATATCCGCAGGCGGTGTGAGGGTACGGCTTGTTTTCCACTGCCGCGGTGGTAGAAGCGTTTCAAGCGCCAGCAACATCCAAGAACAAGCTTCGGAAGTCGTTCGGAAGAGGGATTGAAGCCGCTGAGGTGGAACTGGTGGTGACGATCGACATCTTTTGGAGTGGGTCGTGTGTAAATTTCCCGAAGAAGCGCCATGCATGGACTAGGTAAGTTAGACGCCTCCAACATCGTATTGGGTGTTCGTGATGTCGGTTGAGAACAGCAAATGGCAGAATTCCCACTGTTTGCATAGCTTCAAGAATTGATGGTACTGAGCAAAGTCTCGGGTAATGCACCGCTGAGGTCACCGGAACCCCCACGGCAATGAGAATGCTGACAGACCCACATGAAGACCCTAGCGTTTCGAGGCAACCTCAACCATGGCAGGAACTGATCCATGCCAGCGCGTTAAGACCTGGATAGCATCGCTAGCACATCCCAGTAGATGTTACGTGCTGGGAGGCGACATGATAAGTTGGGAAATCCTTCGAAAGTTCGCCGATTTGTAAAGGAGTTCATTAAAGAAATCACAGTCATTGATTTGTATTGCGAGATGTTCACTTGGGAAAACCTAGACGACGTCGACATAAGATTCTGACGCTTCCCTCAGGATCCGGAGAATAACCCCTTCAGGCGCCGGTAGTCGCGGCACGTTGAACTTAACACGGCAGAGGCCAACTCCCGTCCCGCCCGATGTCAATGTCAAACATCGCTTGAACTTGGTCTAGACGGTTGCCTGAAACGGTAATTGAATGCGACGATCGTGCTGTGTTGGGACATGGGACGTGTTGACGTTCCCTTCCACTGGGAGTGGAAGGATGCAGGGTGAAGGCCTTGATTGATTGAAATGAGGTGTTTGGAAGGTTGTGCGATGGATTTGGAATTGCTCTTCGCCTTCTCTGTCTCCACACGTTGGCACTTATAGTAACAAGCCCACTTCTACTCTGCAAGTTGCGCTCTGTACGGCATTTTTGTTGTTGGAAGAGGACGACAGCATGGCGCCGACATCTTACCCAATGGCTCTGGCAGCCCTGGTGCCGCTACCCTTCGACATTGTCTTCACTATACTGCGCTTCTGGATCCGCTCGAAGAGGAACGCGTGGGGGCCTGACGACTGGGCGATGCTGGTCAATCTTGTAAGGCCATCTCCATGTCTGTATCACATAGAAGGCTGACAAACTTCTCACAGCCCTTCTGGACACTCAGCACAGTCGCAACCATTGCCATGGCATGGAGTGGCATCGGTGCTTATGATGCATCCCTCACCGACTACCAATATTCCAACTCTTTAATGTGGTTCTACATTTTTCAAGAGCCATGGTGTTTCACACTCATCACTATCAAGTGCTCAATCGGGTTTGCACTGATTCGCATCGCCAACGGCAAGAAGTGGATTGAATGGGCCATCTACGCGTGCATGGCTTCATGCTTCGTTGTCATGGGTGGAACGGGCATGTATCTGTTCTTTCAATGTGCGCCAGTCCAGTAAGCTCTCAGCCCTTCATTGTCATCTAGCTCTGCAGAACGACCGTACTGACTTTGCATAGGAAGAACTGGTTCACAGCGATGCCGGGCACTTGTGAGGATCGCAGCATTCAGACTTCGCTGTCGTACGCAGTCGCTGTCGTGTCCATCCTTAGTGACTGGATCTTTGCTACTCTGCCCATCTTTCTGCTCTGGAACGTTCAACTTGACTGGCGTGTCAAGTGCTCGGTTATTGGCATGCTAGGACTTGGCGTATTGTAAGTTGACCCTCAGGAGCTTATTCCACCCTTCGAGGTGTCTCAGTTCGTGCTAATAGCAATTCAGTGCATCGATCGCACCCATCGTCCGTCTCAAGTTCCTAATTGGAATGAATGACCAATCGCGCTTCCTCCAAAACCTCGGTTCCATCTTAGCATGGGCCAGTGCAGAGATGAATGTGGGAATGCTCGTCGCGAACCTGCCGGCCTGCCGGCCTTTGCTCGAGCGCATGATTTCGCGTTTTTCGTCCTGGACCGGATCTGGAAGTCGTTCTCTCGGCGGAGGGAAAAAAACGCACGCACGCGGCACAAGCAGAACAGGTGCGACTGGAGGTGCGACCAAGCAATACCTGGAGCTAGACGAACGACCAGGTAGCACGACGCTGCAAAACTACCTCAAGAACGGCAACAAGACGAGCGGTGCTGGTGTGGAGACGAGGATCTATGGCGATCTGGATGGAGACAGCAGTATCAGTCTCGATCGGGATGATGGAAGCCAGAAGCACATTGTCGAAAAGCCGAGTAGTGATGGGTTTCATGTGAATGTGCATAGGGACTTCAAGATGGAGGTTAGTGGAGGAAAACCGCTGCCAAGGACACCAGGACCGGAAGACCTCGTGTAGACAGAGTGTGATGGTGAAAGAGTGAAGGTCGATACCCAGTATAATTTCGTTAGCCGAACAAGCGCTCTCATTTGTTGTCATGATTCAGATAACTGCTGCGCCGATTGTGTTTTCAACAACTTCTGTGACACCGGTAGAAACTTGTTGTAGCTATTGCGAGTTGAGCTTCGAGATAATAACAACAGGAGAGTCTTGGAAGAGCAGGTACCACCAACGCCATGCAATGCCTGTACTGAAAGATATCGATTTACAACCAGTCCTTGGGGACGGCTCTTTCTGACCATGTCCTTTCGCCCTCCCATGCCAGCCAGTCTGACCTTGTGGTTGGCAGCAGGCCCATGGCATTGACCTTCCAAATGCCCAGCGCCAACATGAGAAGGTTGGTGAGGATGTAGACGACCTTGACGCCCCACAGGCGGCCGGATGTTCCAGGTGTCTCATAGGGAGCAAATGTGCGCTGGATAGCGAGGGCGGCCATGACAGGTGTCTTGAAGAGGGTGAAGACCATGAAGATGGAGAAGATCTGAAGTGTGTTGCCCGTCATGTACATGCCTAGTCAGAGTCAGCGCACCGAGTTGTTGCTTCCTATCTGGGTGGACTAACCAAAAGCGTTCATAGGCAGCTGCTTTGCGGGGGCTATGGCGACCTCCCAGGCCTTCTTCATCTTGAGCGTGTCCATCTCTTCGGGAGTTGGGGGAACGCGAGTCTTCTTGGACGAGAGGGCGCGCTCTTTGCGGGTCATGGACGCGGTGTAGCCTGGAGGGTCGGGGAGCGATGCATTCTTGGGTTTCGAAGCGGGCGCCGAGTTGAGGTCGACGACCCATTGCGGGGGCGGGGGCGGCGTCGACATGGGGTTGGAGTGCGTGTATGTGGCAAGCGGAGAGACACGGGGGTAGCTGAGAGTAGCGTGCTGCGCAGACGCTGGAATGACGTGGGGGGTTCGTGATGCTGCTGCCGTGGTGGTGTTGATGGACGGGACTGCTATCAGAAGCTCCGCGAGTACCGACGTTGCTTAGTAAGCGCGCGACCTCCGCAAAACATCCCCGGCCTGTTCACTCACCCTGACAAACATCCGAATTGAGACATTGCCCCTCGACAAGTGACCGACGCCCCTCCAAGACACCAGCAACCAGCAACCAGCAATCACACGGGTGCAACCGATAAGCGACTCGTCCTATCACAGCCCCGCCGATACACCGAGGCGCAGAGAGGGGCGCTAAAGCGGCAGGGCCAGAGGGGAGCTGTCTTGGTGTGCTGGTGTGCTGGTGTGCAACAGCAAGGCACATGCACAGAGGAAACGCCCAGCTGGCGCACACGCGATAGCCCGCCCACCATGAGCCAGGGCGGCCAGGATGCGAAGCTCTTTGCGAGGGTACGTCCCCTTCCTCCCCGTCTGTGTCCCCCTCCCTTCCGCG